>MU741928.1:0-18716 GCA_026770625.1 Nicotiana glauca
CTCAACCCTAGTGTGGGTAATTAATGGGTGTTTTTGCTTGATGCTTGGATGATGTTGGGTGTTTGGTATTTGGGTGGATTGTATGTTTTCACTTGGATTTGGTGGTTGAAAACACTAAGTCTAGCTTAGTTGGTCTTGACTCTTCTTGAGAAAGAGAGTCTATGACCTCACAATTAACCCTACAAGGATTTGGGATGGACCCATGAGAATGGTAGTCCCAAGTAACGGGTTAAACCTTGAGAGAGTAACTACCCAACTTGAACCTTAAAGTTGCTTGGGCAAATTAGCCTACCCAATTGGTCTCGAGAGAGTCAATTGGGCAAAATCACTCTCTCTACCGAGAGGTGTGAGAGTGAGTGCTAAAGTGCAACGGTTATCCATATTCCCCTTAATTATCATCCTTGTATTAGAATTCTATACCCGTTAATTAGTCACCTAGGTGAGTGCTATGACCCTAGTGCTTTTCTCTTATTGCATACAACTAGCATCATTACTTAGCAAAATTTAGTTTAAAACTGTAGTTGATAGATTTAGTTGATAAAGAAAAGAAAAACCCAAAAATGATAGAAGCAAAAATTAGAAGCCAAAACGCATTTCTAGTCTTCAAAAATACTCGACTCCCAAATCTAGCTCCTTGTAGATATTGACACCGATACTGCTATTAGCTAAAAGTAATTAGCACGCACTCTTACTAAGGGTTGAGTCTGCACCGATCAATCCCTAGTTGAGATTTTTACACGTAGGGCCTCTATTCCCTCGTCTCCTATTGACAACATAGGGCTTCGATACCTAGTTGAGATTTTAGACATAGGGCCTCCATTCCCTAGTCCCATTTTCCCAACATAGGGCTCCAATCCCTAGTTGAGATTTTAGACATAGGGCCTAGATTCCCTAGTCGCCTATTTCCAACATAGGGCTCCAATCCCTGTTTGAGATTTTTAGACATAGGGCCTCCATTCCCTAGTTGCCTTTTGTCTACATAGGGCACCAATCCCTAGTTGAGATTTTAGACATAGGGCCTCCATTCCCTTGTCGTTTTTTGCAACATAGGGCTCCAATCCCTAGTTGAGATTTTAGACATAGGGCCTCCATTCCCTAGTCGCCTTTTGCCAACATAGGGCTCCAACCCCTCATTGAGATTTTAGACATAGTGCCTCCATTCCCTAGTCCCTTTTTGACAACATAGGTCTCCAATTCCTAGTTGAGATTTTAGACATTGGGCCTCCATTCCCTAGTCGCCTTTTTCCAACATAGGGCTCTAATCCCTAGTTTAGATTTTAGACACCTCCATCCCCTAGTTGCCTTTTGCCAACATATGGCTCTAATCCCTAGTTGATATTTTAGACATAGGGCCTCCATTCCCTAGACGCCTATTGCCAACATAGGGCTCCAATCCCTAGTTGAGGTTTTTAGACATAGGAACCTCCATTCCCTAGTCGCCTTTTGCCAACATAGGGATCTAACCTAGTTGAGATTTTTTGAAATAGGGTCTCCATCCCCTATTCGCCTTGTGGCAACATAGGGCTCCATTCCGTAGTTGAGATTTTAGATATAGGGCCTCCATTCCCAAGTCACCTATTGCTAACATAGGGCTCCAATCCTTAGTTGATACTTTAGACACAGGGCTACCATTCCCTACTCGCCTATTACCAACATAGGGCTCCAATCCCTAGTTGAGATTTTAGACATAGAGCTTCCATTACCTAGTCGCCTTTTGCCAACATAGGGCTCCAATCCCTATGTGAGATTTTTAGATATAGGGCCTGCATTCCCTAGTCGCCTTTTGCCTACATAGGGCACCAATACCTAGTCGTCTTTTTCAAACATAGGGCTCCAATCCCTAATTAAGATTTTAGACATAGGGCCTCCATTCCCTAGTCGCCTTTTGATAACATTGGGCTCTAATTCCTAGTTGAGATTTTAGACATTAGGCCTCCATTTCCTAGTCACCTTTTGCCAACATAGGGCTCAATTCCCTAGTTGAGATTTTAGACATTGGGCCTCCATTCCCTAGTCGCCTTTTGCCAACATAGGTCTCAATTACCTAGTTGAGATTTTAGACAATACCTTTGTCCAACATAGGGCTCCAATCCCTAGTTGAGATTTCTAGACATCGGGCCTCCATTCCCTAGTCGTTTTTTTCCAACACAGGGCTCAAATCCCTAGTTGAGATTTTAGATACAGGGTCTCCATTCCCTAGTCACCTTTTGCCAATATAGGGCTCCAATCCCTAGTCGAGGTTTTAGATGTAGGGTCTCCATGAGCTAGTTGCCTTTTGCAAGCATAGGGCTCCAATCCTTAGTTGAGATTATAGATATAAGGCCTCCATTCCCTAGTCGCCCTTTGCAAACATAGGGCTCTAATCCCCAGTTGATATTATAGACATAGGTCTTCCATTAACTAGTCGTCTTTTGCCAACACAGGGGTCCAATCCCTAGTTGAGATTTTAGACATAGGGCCTTCATTCCCTAGTAGACTTTTGCGAACATAGGGCTGCAATACCTAGTTAAGGGCTCCAATCCCAAGTTGAGATTTTAGACATAGGGCCTCCATTCTCTAGTTGGTTTTTTCCTACATAGGGCTCCAACCCCTCATTGAGATTTTAGACACAGGGCCTCCATTCCCTAGTCGCCTTTTGCCGACATAGGGCTCCAACCCCTTATTGAGATTTTAGACATAAGGCTTCCATTCCCTATTCGTCGTTTGACAACATAGGGCTCCAATTCCTAGTTGAGATTTTACACATAGGGCCTTCATTCCCTAGTCGCCTTTTGCCAACATAGGGCTCCAATCCCTAGTTTAGATTTTAGACACCTCCATCACCTAGTCGCCTTTTGCCAACATAGGGCTCCAACCCCTAGTTGAGATTTTAGACATAGGGCTCCAATCCCTAATTGAGATTTTAGACATAGGGCCTCATTTCCCTAGTCACCTATTTCCAACATAGGGCTCCAATCCCTAGTTGAGATTTTAGACATAGGGCCTCTATTCCCTAGTCGCCTTTTGCCAAGACAGAGCTCCAATCCCTAGTTGAGATTTTATACATAGGGCCTCCATTCCCTAGTCACCTTTGTCCAACATAGGGCTCCAATCCCTAGTTGAGATTTCTAGACATCGGGCCTCAATTTCCTTGTCGCTTTTTTCCAACATAGGGCTCAAATCCCTAGTTGAGATTTTAGATACAGGGTCTCCAATCCCTAGTCACCTTTTGCCAACATAGGGCTCCAATCCCTAGTCGAGGTTTTAGATGTAGGGTCTCCATGAACTAGTCGCGTTTTGCTAACATAGGGCTCCAATCCTTAGTTGAGATTATAGACATAAGGACTCCATTCCCTAGTCGCCCTTTGCAAACATAGGGCTCTAATCCCTAGTTGAGATTATAGACATAGGTCTTCCATTACCTAGTCGCCTTTTGCCAACATAGGGGTCCAATCCCTAGTTGAGACTTTAGACATAGGGCCTCCATTCCCTAGTAGACTTTTGCGAACATAGGGCTGCAATACCTAGTTAAGATTTCTAGTCATAGGGCCTCCAATCCCTAGTTGCCTTTTGCCTACATAGTGCTCCAACCTAATTGAGATTTCTAGAAATAGGGTCTCCATCCGCTATTCGCCTTTTACCAACATAGGGATCCAATCCCTAGTTGGCATTTTAGACATAGGGCCTCCATTCCCTTGTCGTTTTTTGCAACATAGGGCTCCAATCCCTAGTTGAGATATTAGACATAGGGCCTCCATTCCCTAGTCGCCTTTTGCCAACATAGGGCTCCAACCCCTCATTGGGATTTTAGACATTGGGCCTCCATTCCCTAGTCGCCTTTTGACAACATAGGTCTCCAATTCCTAGTTGAGATTTTAGACATTGGGCCTCGATTCCCTAGTCGCCTTTTGCCAACATAGGGCTCTAATCCCTAGTTTAGATTTTAGACACCTCCATCCCCTAGTCGCCTTTTGCCAACATATGGCTCTAATCCCTAGTTGATATTTTAGGCATAGGGCCTCCATTCCCTAGACGCCTATTCCCAACATAGGGCTCCAATCCCTAGTTGAGGTTTTTAGACATAGGAACCTCCATTCCCTAGTTGTCTTTTGCCAACATAGGGATCTAACCTAGTTGAGATTTTTTGAAATAGGGTCTCCATCCCCTATTCTCCTTTTGGCAACATAGGGCTCCATTCCGTAGTTGAGATTTTAGATATAGGGCCTCCATTCCCAAGTCACCTATTGCTAACATAGGGCTCCAATCCTTAGTTGATATTTTAGACACAGGGCTTCCATTCCCTAGTCGCCTGTTACCAACATTGGGCTCCAATCCCTAGTTGAGATTTTAGACATAGAGCTTCCATTCCCTAGTCACCTTTTGCCAACATAGTGCTCCAATACCTAGGTGAGATTTTTAGACATAGGGCCTGCATTCCCTAGTTGCCTTTTACCAACATAGGGTACCAATACCTAGTCGTCTTTTTCCAACATAGTGCTCCAATCCCTAATTAAGATTTTAGACATAGGGCCTCCATTCCCTAGTCGCCTTTTGATAAAATTGGGCTCTAATTCCTAGTTGAGATTTTAGACATTAGGCCGCCATTTCCTAGTCGCCTTTTGCCAACATAGGGCTCAATTCCCTAGTTGAGATTTTAGACATTGGGCCTCCATTCCCTAGTCGCATTTTGCCAACATAGGTCTTAATTCCCTAGTTGAGATTTTAGACACCTCCATCCCCTAGTTGCCTTATGCCAACATAGATCTCAAATCCCTAGTTGAGATTTTAGACATAGGGCCTCCATTCCCTAGTCGCCTATCGCCAACACAGGGCTCCAATACCTTGTTGAGATTTTACACATAGGGCCTTCATTTCCTATTCGCCTTTTGCCAACATAGGGGTCCAATCTGTAGTAGATTTTAGACATAGGGCCTCCATTCTCTATTCCCCTTTTGCACACATAGGGCTCCAAACCCTAGTTGAGATTTTGGACATGGGGCCTCCATTCCCTAATCGCCTTTTGCCAACATAGGGCTCCAATCCCTAGTTGAGATTTTAGACATAGGCCTCCATTCCTTAGTCGCCTATTGCCAACATAGGGCTCCAATCCCTAGTTTAGATTTTAGACAAAGGGCCTCCATTCCCTAGTCGTCACTTGCCAACATAGAGCTCCAATCCCTAGTTGTGATTATTAGACATAGGGCCTCCATTCCCTAATCGCCTATTGCCAACATAGGGTTCATATACCTAGTTGAGATATTAGACATAGGGCCTGCATTCCCTAGTCGTATTTTGCCAACATACCGCTCCAATCCCAAGTTGATATTTTAGACGTAGGGCCTCCAGTCCATAGTCTCTTTTTTCAAACATAGGGATCCAGTCCATAGTTGAGATTTTTAAACAGAGGGCCTCCATTACCTAGTCGCCTTTTGCCAATATAGGGCTCCAATCCCTAGTTAAGAGTTTTAGACATAGGCCTCCATTCCCTAGTCGCCTTTTGCCAACATAGGGCTCCAACCTAGTTCAGATTCTTAGCCATAGGTCTCCTTCCTCTAATCGCCTTTTGCCAACATAGGTCTCCAATCCCTACTTGAGATTTTACACATAGGGCCTCCATTCCCTAGTTGCCTTTTGCAAGCATAGGGCTGCAATCCTTAGTTGAGATTTTTAGACATAGGGCCTTCATTCCCTCGTCTCCTATTACAAACATAGGGCTCCAATCCCTGCTAGAGATTTTAGACATAGGGCCTCCTTTCCCTAGTCGCATTTTCCCAACATAGGACTCAAATCCCTAGTTGAGATTTTAGACATAGGGCCTCGATTCCCTAGTCGCATATTGCCAACATCGGGCTCCAATCCCTGTTTGTGATTTTTAGATATAAGGCCTCCATTCCCTAGTTGTCTTTTGTCTACATAGGGCACCAATCCCTAGTTGAGATTTTAGACATAGGGCCTCCATTCCCTTGTCGTCTTTTTCCAACATAGGGCTCCAATCCCAAGTTGAGATTTCAGACATAAGGCCTCCATTCCCTTGTCGTCTTTTTCAAACATAGGGCTCCAATCCCAAGTTGATATTTTAGACATAAGGCCTCCATTCCCTAGTCGTCTTTAGCCAACATAGGGCTCCAACCCCTTATTGAGATTTTACAAATATGGCCTCCATTCCCTAGTCGCCTTTTGACAACATAGGGCTCCAATTCCTAGTTGAGATTTTAGACATAGGGCCTCCATTCCCTAGTCGCCTTTTGCCGACATAGGTCTCCAATCCCTAGTTTAGATTTTAGACAACTCCATCACCTAGTCGCCTTTTGCCAACATAGGGCTTCAACCCCTAGTTGAGATTTTAGACATAGGGCTCCAATACCTAATTGAGATTTTAGACATAGGGCCTCATTTCCCTAGTCACCTATTTCCAACATAGGGCTCCAATCCCTAGTTGAGATTTTAGACATAGGGCCTCTATTCCCTAGTCGCCTTTTGCAAAGACAGAGCTCCAATCCCTAGTCGAGATTTTATACATAGGGCCTCAATTCCCTAGTCACCTTTGTCCAACATAGGGCTCTAATCCCTAGTTGGGGCCTCCATTCCCTAGTCGCTTTTTTCCAACATAGGGCTCAAATCCCTAGTTGAGATTTTAGATACAGGGTCTCCATTCCCTAGTCACATTTTGCCAACATAGGGCTCCAATCCCTAGTCGAGGTTTTAGATGTAGGGTCTCCATGAGCTAGTCGCCTTTTGCTAACATAGGGCTCCAATCCTTAGTTGAGATTATAGACATAGGTCTTCCATTACCTAGTCGCCTTTTGCCAACATAGGGGTCCAATCCCTAGTTGAGATTTTAGACATAGGGCCTCCATTCCCTAGTAGACTTTTGCGAACATAGGGCTGCAATACTAGTTAAGGGCTCCAATCCCAAGTTGAGATTTTAGACATAGGGCCTCCATTCTCTAGTCGGGTTTTTCCTACATAGGGCTCCAACCCCTCATTGAGATTTTAGACATATGGCCTCCATTCCCTAGTCGCCTTTTTCCAACATAGGGCTCCAACCCTTTATTGAGATTTTAGACATAAGGCGTCCATTCCCTAGTCGCCGTTTGACAACATAGGGCTCCAATTCCTAGTTGAGATTTTACACATAGGGCCTCCATTCCCTAGTCGCCTTTTGCCAACATAGGGCTCCAATCCCTAGTTTAGATTTTAGACACCTCCATCACCTAGTCGCCTTTTGCCAACATAGGGCTCCAACCTCTAGTTGAGATTTTAGACATAGGGCTCCAAACCCTAATTGAGATTTTAGACATAGGGCCTCATTTCCCTAGTCAACTATTTCCAACACGGGGCTCCAATCCCTAGTTGAGATTTTATACATAGGGCCTCTATTCCCTAGTCGCCTTTTGCCAAGACAGAGCTCCAATCCCTAGTTGAGATTTTATACATAGGGCCTCTATTCCCTAGTCACCTTTGTCCAACATAGGGCTCCAATCCCTAGTTGAGATTTCTAGACATCGGGCCTCAATTTCCTAGTCGCCTTTTTCCAACATAGGGCTCAAATCCCTAGTTGAGATTTTAGATACAGGGTCTCCAATCCCTAGTCACCTTTTGCCAAAATAGGGCTCCAATCCCTAGTCGAGGTTTTAGATGTAGGGTCTCCATGAGCTAGTCGCCTTTTGCTAACATAGGGCTCCAATCCTTAGTTGAGATTATAGACATAAGGCCTCCATTCCCTAGTCGCCCTTTGCAAACATAGGGCTCTAATCCCTAGTTGAGATTATAGACATAGGTCTTCCATTACCTAGTCGCCTTTTGCCAACATAGGGGTCCAATCCCTAGCTGAGATTTTAGACATAGGGCCTCCATTTCCTAGTAGACTTTTGCGGACATAGGGCTGCAATACCTAGTTAAGATTTCTAGTCATAGGGCCTCCAATCCCTAGTTGCCTTTTGCCTACATAGCGCTCCAACCTAATTGAGATTTTTAGACATAGGGTCTCCATCCGCTATTCGCCTTTTGCCAACATAGGGATCCAATCCCTAGTTGGCATTTTAGACATAGGGCCTCCATTCCCTAGTCGCTTTTTTCCAACATAGGGCTCCAACCCCTATTTGAGATTTTTGATATAGGGCCCCGATTTCCTAGTCTCCTTTTTCCAACACAGGGCTCCAATCCCACGTCGAGATTTTAAACATAGGGACTCCATTCCCTAGTCGCCTTTTGCTAACATAGGGCTCCAATCCTTAATTGAGATTATAGACATAAAGCCTCCATTCCCTAGTCGCATTTTGCAAACATAGGGCTCTAATCCGTAGTTAAGATTTTTCATATAGGGACTCCATTTTCTAGTCGCCTTTTGCCAACATAGGGGTCCAATCCCTAGTTTTGATTTTTAGACATAGCGCCTCCATTCCCTAGTAGCCATTTGCTAACATAGGGATCCAACCTAGTTGAGATTTTTAGACATAGGGTCTCCATCCCCTATATGCCTTTTGCCAACATAGTACTCCAATCCATAGTTGATATTTTAGACATAGGGCCTCCATTCCCTAGTCCCCTAAACCAAACATAGGGCTCCAACCCCAAATTGATATTTTAAACATATGGCCTCCATTCCCTAGTCGCATTTTGATAACATAGGGCTCTAATTCTTTATTCGAATTTTAGACATAGGGCCTCCATTCCCTAGTTGCATTTTGCCAACATAGGACTTCAATCCCTAGTTGAGATTTTAGGCACCTTCATCCCCTAGTCGCCTTTTGCCAATATTGGGCTCCAATCCCTAGTTTAGATTTTAGACATAGGGCCTCCATTCCCTAGTTTCCGGTTGCCAACATAGGGCTCCAATGCCTAGTTGAGATTTTAGACATAGGGCCTTATTTCCCTAGACACCTTTTGCCAACATAGGGCTCCAATCCCTATTTGAGATTTTTAGACATAGGGCCTCCATTCCCTAGTTGCGTTTTGCCAATATAGGGCTCCAACCCGTAGTTGAGATTTTAGACATAGAGCCTCTATTCCCTAGTCCCCTGTTGCACACATAGGGCTCCAAACCCTTGTTGAGATTTTAGACATGGGGCCTCCATTCACTGGTTGCCTTTTGCCAACATAGGGCTCCAATCCCTGGTTGAGATTTTTAGACATAGGGCCTCCATTCCCTAGTCGCCTTTTTCTAACATAAGGATCCAACCTAGTTAAGATACTTAGCCACAGGGTCTCCTTCCTCTAGTCGCCTTTTGCCAACATAGGGCTCCAATCCCTAGTTGGGATTTTACACATAGAGCCTCCATTCCCTAGTCGTCTTTCGCCAGCATAGGGCTGCAATCCCTAGTTGAGACTTTTAGACATAGGGCATTCATTCCCTCGTCTCCTATTGCCAACTTAGGGCTCCAATCCCAAATTGAGATTTTAGACATCGAGCCTCCATTCCATAGTCGCATTTTCCCAACATTGGACTCCAATCCCTAGTTGAGATTTTAGACACGGGGCCTCGATTCCCTAGTCGCTTATTGCCAACATAGGGCTCCAATCCCTGTTTGAGATTTTTAGACATAGGGCCTCCATTTCCTGGTTGCCTTTTGTCTACATAGGGCACCAATCCCAACTTGAGATTTTAGACATAGGGCCTCCATTCCCTTGTCGTCTTTTTCCAACATAGGGCTCCAATCCCAAATTGATATTTTAGACATAGGGCCTCCATTCCCTAGTCGTCTTTGGCCATCATAGGGCTCCAACCCCTTATTGAGATTTGTATGGCCTCCATTCCCTAGTCGCCTTTTGACAACATAGGGCTCCAATTCCTAGTTGAGATTTTAGACATAGGGCCTCCATTCCCTAGTCGTCTTTGGCCATCATAGGGCTCCAACCCCTTATTGAGATTTGTATGGCCGCCATTCCCTAGTCGCCTTTTGCCAACATAGGGCTCCAATCCCTAGTTGAGATTTTAGACACGGGGCCTCGATTCCCTAGTCGCTTCTTGCCAACATAGGGCTCCAATCCCTAGTTGAGATTTTAGACACGGGGCCTCGATTCCCTAGTCGCTTCTTGCCAACATAGGGCTCCAATCCCTAGTTGAGATTTTAGACACGGGGCCTCGATTCCCTAGTCGCTTCTTGCCAACATAGGGCTCCAATCCCTAGTTGAGATTTTAGACACGGGGCCTCGATTCCCTAGTCGCTTCTTGCCAACATAGGGCTCCAATCCCTAGTTGAGATTTTAGACACGGGGCCTCGATTCCCTAGTCGCTTCTTGCCAACATAGGGCTCCAATCCCTAGTTGAGATTTTAGACACGGGGCCTCGATTCCCTAGTCGCTTCTTGCCAACATAGGGCTCCAATCCCTAGTTGAGATTTTAGACACGGGGCCTCGATTCCCTAGTCGCTTCTTGCCAACATAGGGCTCCAATCCCTAGTTGAGATTTTAGACACGGGGCCTCGATTCCCTAGTCGCTTCTTGCCAACATAGGGCTCCAATCCCTAGTTGAGATTTTAGACACGGGGCCTCGATTCCCTAGTCGCTTCTTGCCAACATAGGGCTCCAATCCCTAGTTGAGATTTTAGACACGGGGCCTCGATTCCCTAGTCGCTTCTTGCCAACATAGGGCTCCAATCCCTAGTTGAGATTTTAGACACGGGGCCTCGATTCCCTAGTCGCTTCTTGCCAACATAGGGCTCCAATCCCTAGTTGAGATTTTAGACACGGGGCCTCGATTCCCTAGTCGCTTCTTGCCAACATAGGGCTCCAATCCCTAGTTGAGATTTTAGACACGGGGCCTCGATTCCCTAGTCGCTTCTTGCCAACATAGGGCTCCAATCCCTAGTTGAGATTTTAGACACGGGGCCTCGATTCCCTAGTCGCTTCTTGCCAACATAGGGCTCCAATCCCTAGTTGAGATTTTAGACACGGGGCCTCGATTCCCTAGTCGCTTCTTGCCAACATAGGGCTCCAATCCCTAGTTGAGATTTTAGACACGGGGCCTCGATTCCCTAGTCGCTTCTTGCCAACATAGGGCTCCAATCCCTAGTTGAGATTTTAGACACGGGGCCTCGATTCCCTAGTCGCTTCTTGCCAACATAGGGCTCCAATCCCTAGTTGAGATTTTAGACACGGGGCCTCGATTCCCTAGTCGCTTCTTGCCAACATAGGGCTCCAATCCCTAGTTGAGATTTTAAACATAGGGCCTCCATTCCCTAGTCGCCTTTTGCCAACATAGGGCTCCAATCCCTAGTTTAGATTTTAGACACCTCCATCCCCTAGTCGCCTTTTGCCAACATAGGGCTCCAACCCCTAGTTGAGATTTTAGTCATAGGGCTCCAATCCCTAATTGAGATTTTAGACAAAGGGCCTCATTTCCCTAGTCACCTATTGCCAACATAGGGCTCCAATCCCTAGTTGAGATTTTAAACATAGGGCCTCTATTCCCTAGTCGCCTTTTGCCAAGATAGAGCTCTAATCCCTAGTTGAGAGTTTATACATACATAGGGCCTCCATTCCCTAGTTACCTTTTGCCAACTTAGGGCTCCAATCCCTAGTTAAGATTTCTAGACATCGGGTCTCCATTCCCTAGTCGCTTTTTTCCAACATAGGGCTCAAATCCCTAGTTGATATTTTAGATACTGGGTCTCCATTCCCTAGTCACCTTTTGCCAACATTGGGCTCCAATCCCTAGTCGAGGTTTTTGATGTAGGGTCTCCATGAGCTAGTCGCCTTTTGCTAACATAAGGCTCCAATCCTTAGTTGAGATTACAGACATAAGGCCTCCATTCCCTAGTCTCCGTTTGCAAACATAGGGCTCTAATCCCTAGTTGATATTATAGACATAGGGCTTCCATTACCTAGTCGCCGTTTGCCAACTTAGGGCACCAATCCCTAGTTGAGATTTTAGACATAGGGCCTCCATTCCCTAATAGCCTTTTGCGAACATAGGGCTTCAATACCTAGTTGAGATTTCTAGTCATAGGGACTCTAATCCCTAGTCGCCTTTTGCCTATATAGCGCTCCAACCTAATTGAGATTTTTAGACATAGGGTCTCCATCCGCTATTCGCCTTTTGCGAACATAGGGCTCCAATCTCTAGTTGGCATTTTAGACATAGGGCCTCCATTCCCTAATCACTTTTTTCCAACATAGGGCTCCAACCCCTATTTGAGATTTTAGATATAGGGCCTCGATTCCCTAGTCTCCTTTTTCCAACATAGGGCTCCAATCCAATGTCAAGATTTTAAACATAGGGCCTCCATTCCCTAGTCGCCTTTTGCTAACATAGGGATCCAATCCTTAATTGAGATTATTGACATAAAGCCTCCATTCCCTAGTCGCCTTTTGCCAACATAGGGCTCCAATCCCTAGTTGAAATTTTTAGACATACGGCCTCCATTCCCTAGTAGCCATTTGCTAACTAGGGATCCAACCTAGTTGAGATTTTTAGACCTAGGGTATCCATCCCCTATATGCCTTTTGCCAACATAGGGCTCCAATCCATTGTTGATCTTTTAGACACAGGGCCTCTATTCCCTAGTCGCCTATTGCGAACATAGGGATCCAATCCCAAATTGAGATTTTAGACATATGGCCTCCATTCCCTAGTCGCATTTTGATAACATAGGGCTCCAATTCCTTATATGGATTTTAGACATAGGGTATCCATTCCCTAGTCGCCTTTTGCAAACATAGGGCTCCAATCCCTAGTTGAGATTTTAGGCACCTCCATCCCCTAGTCGCCTCTTGCCAACATTGGGCTCCAATGCCTAGTTGAGATATTAGACATAGGATCTCCATTCCCTAGTTTCCTTTTGCCAACATAGGGCTCCAATGCCTAGTTGAGATTTTAGACATAGGGCCTTATTTCCATTGTCACCTTTTGCCGACATAGAGGTCCAATCCCTATTTGAGATTTTTAGACATAGGGCCTCCATTCCCTAGTTGCCTTTTGCCAACATAGGGCTCCAATCCCTGGTTGAGGTTTTAGACATAGGTTCTCCATTCCCTAGTCACCTTTTGCCAACATAGGGGTCCAATCCGTAGTTGAGATTTTTTGACATAGGGCCTCCATTCCCTAGTCACCTTTTGCCAACATACGGATCCAACCTAGTTGAGCTTTTTAGACATAGGGTCTCCATCCCCTATTCGCCTTTCACCAACATAGGTCTCCAATCCCTAGTTGAGATTTTAGACATAGGGCCTCTATTCGCTAGTCGCCTTTTGCTATCATAGGGCTCCAATCCTTTGTTGAGATTATAGACATAAGGCCTCCATTCCCTAGTCGCCTTTTGCCAATATAGGGCTCAAATCCCTAGTTATGATTTTTAGACATAGGGCCTCCATTCCCTAGTCGCCTTTTGCCAACATAGGGATCCAACCTAGTTATGCTTTTTAGACATAGGGTCTCCATCCCCTATTCGCCTTTCGTCAACATAGGGCTCCAATCCCTAGTTGAGATTATAGACATAGGGCCTTCATTCCCTAGTCGCTTAGTGCCAACATAGGGCTCTAATCCCTAGTTAAGATTTTTAGACATAGGGCCTCCATTCCCTAGTCGCCTTTTGACAACATAGGGCTCTAATTCCTAGTTGAGATTTTAGACATTAGGCCTCCATTTCCTAGTCTCCTTTTGCCAACATAGGGCTTAATTCCCTAGTTGAGATTTTAGACATTGGGCCTCCATTCCATAGTCACCTTTTGCCAACATAGGTCTCCAATCCCTAGTGAAGATTTTAGACATAGGTCCTTCAATCCCTAGTCGCCTTTTGCCAACATAGGCCGCCGATCCCTAGTTGATATTTTGGACATAGGGCCTTCATTTCCTAGTCGCCTTTTGCCAACATAGGGATCCAATCCCTAGTTGAGATTTTAGACACCTTCATCCCCTAGACGCACTTTGCCAACATAGGGCTCCAATCCATAGTTTAGATTTTAGACATAGAGCCTCCATTACCTAGTCATCTTTTTCAAACATAGGGCTCCAATCCCTAATTGAGATTTTAGACATAGGGTCTCCATTCCCCAATCGCCTTTTGACAATATAGGGCTCCAATTCATAGTTGAGATTTTAGACATAGGGCCTCAATTCCCTAGTCGCATTTTGCCAATATTGGGCTTCAATCCCCAGTTAAGATTTCAGACACCTCCATTCCCTAGTCGCCTATTACCTGGTTGAGATTTTAAGAAATAGGGCCTCCATTCCCTAGTCGCCTTTTGCCAACATAGGGATCCATCCTAGTTGAGCTTTTTAGACATAGGGTCTCCATCCCCTATTCGCCTTTTGCCAACATAGGGATCCAATCCCTAGTTGAGATTTTAGACATTGGGCCTCCATTAACTAGTCGCTCACTGCCAACACATGGCTCCAATCCCTAGTTGAAATTTTAGACATAGGGCCTCCATTCCCTGGTCGCCTTTTGCCAACATAGGGCTCCAATACATAGTTGAGATTTCTAGACATAGGGCTTCCAGTCCCTAGTCGCCTTTTGCCCACATAGGGCTCCAACCTAATTGAGATATTTAGACATAGGGTCTCCATTTTCTATTCGCCTTTTGCTAACATAGGGCTCCAATCCATAGTTGATATTTTAGAAATAGGGTCTACATTCCCTAGTCGTTTTTTTCTAACATAGGGCCCCCATTCCCTAGTCTCCTTTTGCCAACACAGGGCTCAAATCCCACGTCGAGATTTTAAACATAGGGCCTCCATTCCCTAGTCTCTTTTTGCTAACATAGGGCTCCAACCCTTAGTTGAGATTATAGACATAAGGCCTTCATTCCCTAGTCGCCTTTTGCCAACATATGGCTCTAATCCCTGGTTAGGATTTTTGACATAGGGCCTCCATTCCCTAGACACCTTTTGCCAAAATAGGGCTCCAATCCATAGTAGAGAGTTTCAGACATAGGGCCTTCATTCCCTAGTCGCCTTTTGCTAACATAGGGATCCAACCTAGTTGAAATTTTAAGATATAGGGTCTCCATCTCATATTCGCCTTTTGCCAACATAGGGCTCTAATCCTTAGTTGAGATTTTAGACCTAGGGCCTCCATTCCCTAGTCGTCTATTGCAAACACAGGGCTCCAATCCCTAATTCAGATTTTAGACATAGGGCCTCCATTCCCTAGTCGCCTTTTGATAATATAGGGCTCCAATTCCTAATTGAGGTTTTAGACATAGGGCCTCCATTCCCTAGTGGTTTTTTTCTATCATAGGGCCCCCATTCCCTAGTCTCATTTTGCCAACACAGGGCTCAAATCCCACGTCGAGATTATAAACATAGGGCCTCCATTCCCTAATCTCTTTTTGCTAACATAGGGCTCCAATCGTTAGTTGAGATTATAGACATAAGGCCTTCATTCCCTATTCGCCTTTTAGCAACATAGGGCTCTAATCCCTAGTTAGGATTTTTTACATAGGGCCTCCATTCCCTAGTCGCCTTTTGCTAATATAGGGATCCAACCTAGTTGAAATTTTAAGATATAGGGTCTCCATCTCATATTCGCCTTTTTCCAACATAGGGCTCCAATCCTTAGTTGAGATTTTAGACCTAGGGCCTCCATTCCCTAGTCGCCAATTGCAAACACAGGGCTCCAATCCCTAATTGAGATTTTAGACATAGGGCCTCCATTCCCTAGTCGCCTTTTGAGAATATAGGGATCCAATTCTTAATTGAGGTTTTAGACATAGGGCCTCCATTCCCTAGTCGTCTTTTGCCAACACAGGGCTCCAATCCCTAGTTGAGATTTTAGACACCTCCATCCCCTAGTTGCCTTTTGCCAACATAGCGCTCCAATCCCTAGTTGAGATTTTAGACATAGGGCCTCCATTACCTAGTCATCTTTTTCAAACATAGGGGTCCAATCCCTAATTGAGATTTTAGACATAGGGCCTCCATTCCCTAGTCGCCTTTTGCCAACATAGGGGTCCCATCCGTAGTTGAGATTTTAGACATAGGGCCTGCATTCCCTAGACCCCTTTTGCACACATAGTGCTCTAAATCCTAGTTGAGATTTTAGACTTGGGGCCTCCTTTCCCTGGTCACATTTTGCCAACATAGGGCACCGATCCCTAGTTGAGATTTTAGACATAGGACTCCAATACATAGTTGCCTATTGCCAACATAGGGCTCCAATCCCTAGTTGAGATTTTAGACATAGGCCCTCCATTACCTAGTCGCCATTTACCAACATAGCGTTCCAATCCCTTGTTGAGATTTTTAGACATAGGGCCTCCATTTCCTAGTCGCCTATTGCCAACATAGGGCTCCAATCCCTAGTTTGAATTTTAGACATAGGTCCTCCATTCCCTAGTCGCCTTTTGCAAACATAGGGCTCCAATCCCTAGTTGAGATATCTAGACATAGAGCCTTCATTCCCTAGTCGCCTTTTGCCTACACAGGGCTCCAACCTAATTGAGATTTTTAGACATTGGGTCTAGATCCCCTATTCGCCTTTTGCCAACATGGGGCCCCAATCCCTAGTTTATATTTTAGACATAGGGCCTCCATTCTCTAGCCGGTTTTTTCCTACATAGGGCTACAATCCCTAGTTGAGATTTTTAAACATAGGGCCTCCATTCGCTAGTCGCCTTTTACTAACATACGGCTCCAATCCTTAGTTGAGATTATAGACATAAGGCCTCCATTCCCTACTCGGCCTTTGCCAACATAGGGCTCTAATCCCTAATTGACATTATAGACATAGGACCTCCACTCTCCATTCGCCTTTTTCCAATATAGGGCTAAAATCCCTAATTGAGATTTTTAGACATGTGGCCTCCATTCCCTAGTTGCCTTTTGCCTACATAGGGATCCAACTTAGGTTAGCTTTTTAGACATAAGGTCTCCATCCCCTATTAGCCATTTGCCAACATAGGGCTCCAATCCCTAGTTGAGATTTTGGACATAGGGCCTGCATTCCCTAGTGGCTTAGTGCCAACATAGGGCTCCAATCCCTAGTTGAGATTTTAGACATAGGGCCTCCATTCCCTAGTCGCCTATTACCAACATAGGGCTCCAATCCCTAGTTGAGATTTTAGACATAGGGCCTCCATTACCTAGTCGCCTTTTGCCAACATAGGGCTCCAATCCCAAGTTTAGAGTTTAGACATATGGCCTCCATTCCCCAGTTGCCTTTTCACAAAATAGGCCTCCAATCCCTAGTTGAGAGTTTTAGACATAGGGCCTCCATTCCCTAGTCGCCTTTTGCCAACATAGGTCTCCAACCTAGTTGAGATTTTTAGACATAGGGTCTCCTTCCTCTAGAAGCTTTTTGCGAACATAGGGCTCCAATTCCCAGTTGAGATTTTGAGACATAGGGCCTCCATTCCCCAGTCGCCTTTTGCCAACATAGGGATCTAATCCCTAGTTGACATTTTTTGACATAGGGCCTCCATTCCCTAGTCGTAAATTGCCAACATAGGGCTCCAATACCTAGTTGAGATTTTATACATAGGGCCTCCATTCTCTAGTCGTCTTTTGCCAACACAGGCCTCCAATCCCTAGTTGACATTTTATACATAGGGCCTCCATTCCCTAGTCTCCTTTTGCCAACATAGGGCTCCAATCCTTAGTTGAGATTTCTAGACAAAGGGCCTATATTCTCTAGTCCCTTTTTTCCTACATAGGTCTCCAATCCCAAGTTGAGATTTTAGATATAGGGCCTCCATTCCCTAGTCGCCTTTTGCCAACATAGGGCTCCAATCCCTAGTTGAGATTTTAGACATAGGGCCTCCATTCGCTAGTCGCCTTTTGCTAACATAGGGCTCCAATCCTTAGTTGAGATTATAGACATAAGGCCACCATTCCCTACTCGCCCTCTGCCAACATAGGGCTCTAATCCCTCGTTGACATTATAGACATAGGGTCTCCATTCCCTAGTCGCCTTTTGCCAATATAGGGATCAAATCCCTAGTTGAGATTTTTAGACATAGGGCCTCCATTCCCTAGTCACCTTTTGCCTACATAGGGATCCAACTTTGTTAAGCTTTTTCGACATAGGGTCTCCATCCCCTATTCGCCTTTTGCCAACATAGGGCTTGTCACACCTTCTTTTTCTAACCGGCTATGGGGAAAGCCTATTCACTACACCCCAGGGAGGGATATAATAAAAGAAAGGAGTCTTTTCCAATTTAAGGACAATCGGAACGGGATTTATTTATTTAAATTTCAGAGTCGCCACTTGGGAAAATAATGGTGTCCCAATTCACCGGTTTAATCCCGAACCGAGGAAAGTTTGACTCTGTTACAGTCTGCGAACTAGAAATCCGGATAAGGAATTCTGTTAATCCGGGAGAAGGTGTTAGGCACTCCCGAATTCCGTGGTTCTAGCACGGTCGCTCAACTGTTATATTTGTTTTTATCTGATTTCTATATATGTTCCATTTTTATGTGCATTTATTAATATTCCGCTTTATCATTTTTATAAGAATTGCAACGTCGTAAAAATGTATTTCGAGCCACACCGTACCATTACGCCTGTGGCTTTTAATACATTTCGACTTCGTTGAGATTTAGATTTGGGTCATATAAATGTGCACCCATACTTGAGAAAGTGTATTATAAATCGTGCCTAAAGCATCTACGTCTTATTAACTTTGGGAAAGACCGTGAAATTTGCTAAACGGTCCTTCCGAATCTAAAATTTTTATATAGAAACTTATTTGAGGGCCCTGCAATTATATTTTTAAAGCGGCGAGGCTCATCTCATTTTTATTAAGGCCAATCCTAAAATGAACTATATTCTCTACTTGTTTTTGTCTCTAGGAAT
>MU741928.1:21207-42887 GCA_026770625.1 Nicotiana glauca
TTAAGGATCTCATACCGTTGGATCTAATGAACCAACGGCTCAGATTCATTTTCCTTCTATACGACACCGTCCCATTTAAGTGGCCATTAAATCGTTGCCATTGAATTGATTAGATCAACGGCTCAAATTGATTTTAGTAAACGACGTCGTTTCATTTAAGTGATGGCTATCATTCCTGGCCGTTTGATCAAAGCCTTCAACGGTCCAGATCTATTAACCTTTAAGCGATGTCGTTTTGGCATAGCCTGGGACAGACCGGGTTTGGTCCCTTTGGGCCTGGGCGGGTGTTATACACTTGGGCTGTTATTTGCTATTATTTGTATTTAGCCCAAGATTTTTGTATTTTATTTTCTTTCATATTTTCTTGTATTTTCTTTTCTTCTAATTTTTTTGATTTTTTAGTAATTTTAAAAGTAATTAATTTCAATTTTTATAGTATTTTCTAATTAAGAACAAATAAATGCGTATTTTGATTTTCTTTATTTTTTTCTAAAAAATCACAAAAATTGTAAAATAAAATCCTGATATTTCTACTTATTTTGTATGGATTATTATTCTGCACACAATTAACATAAAATGTCACAAAATTATTTTAAAATCATATTGCTTAATTTGGGAATAATTTGCTTAGGGCAAAAATCACGTGCTCACAGGGCTCCAATCCCTAGTTGAGATTTTAGACATAGGGCCTCCATTCTCTAGTCGCTTAGTGCCAACATAGGGCTCCAATCCCTAGTTGAGAATTTAGACATAGGGCCTCCATTCCCTAGTCGGCTATTGCCAACATAGGGCTCCAATCCCTAGTTGAGATTTTAGACATTGGGCTTCCATTCCCTAGTCGCCTTTTGCCAACATAGAGCAGCAATCCCTAATTGGGATTTTTAGAGATAGGGCCACCATTCCTTAGTCGCATATTGCCAACATAGGGCTCCAATCCCTAGTTGAGATTTTAGACAAAGGCCTCCATTACCTGGTCATCTTTCTCCAACATAGGGCTCCAATCATTAATTGAGATTTTAGACATAGGGCCTCCATTCCCCAGTCGCCTTTTGACAACATAGGGCTTCAATTCCTAGTTGAGAGTTTAGACATAGGGCCTTCATTACCTAGTTGCATTTTGCCAACATAGGGCTCCAATCCCTAGTTGAGATTTTAAGACATAGGGCCTTCATTTCTAGACGCCTTTTGCATACACAGGGCACCAATCCCTAGTTGAGATCTTAGACATAGGGCCTCCATTCCCTAGTCGCCTTTTTCTAACATAGGGCTCCAATTCCTAGATAAAATTTTTAGACATAGGGCCTTCATTCCCTAGTCGCGTATTGCCAACATAGGGCTCCAAACCATAGTTGAGATTTTAGACAAAGGGCCTCCATTACCTGGTCGCATTTCTCCAACATAGGGCTCCAATCCCTAATTGAGATTTTAGACATAGGGCCTCCATTCCCCAGTCGCCTTTTGACAACATAGGGCTCCAATTCCTAGTTGAGATTTTAGACATAGGGCCTTCATTCCCTAGTTGCATTTTGCCAACATAGGGCTCCAATACCTAGTTGAGATTTTAAGACATAGGGCCTCCATTTCCTAGTCGCCTTTTGCATACACAGGGCACCAATCCCTGGTTGAGATCTTAGACATAGGGCCTCCATTCCCTAGTCGCCTTTTTCTAACATAGGTCTCCAATTCCTAGTTAAAATTTTTAGACATAGGGCCTTCATTCCCTAGTCGCCTATTGCCAACATATGGCTCCAATCCATAGTTGAGATTTTAGACATAGTGCCTCCATTCCGTAGTCGCCTTTTGACAACATAGTGCTCCAATCCCTGGTTGAGATGTCTAGACATAGGGCCTCTTCTCCATAGTCGCCTTTTGCCTACATAGGGCTCCAACCAAATTGAGATTTATAGACATAGGGTCTCTATCCCCTATTCGCCTTTTGCCAATATAGGGCTCCAATCCCTAGTTGAGATTTTAGAAATAGGTCCTCCATTCACAAGTCACATTTTGCCTACAGAGGGCTCCAATCCCGAGTTGAGATTTTAGACATAGGGCCTCCATTACTTAGTTGCCTTTTGCCAACATAGGGCTCCAATCACTAGTTGAGATTTCTAGACATAGTGCCTACATTCCCTAGTCGCCTTTTGCCTACATACGGCTCCAACCTAGTTGGGATTTTTTGACATAGGGTCTCCATCCCCTATTCAAATTTTGCCAACATTGGGCTCCAATCCCTAGTTGATATTTTAGACATAGGGCCTCCATTGCCTGGTCGTTTTTTTCCCAAATAGGGCTCCAATCCCTAGTTAAGATTTTAGATATAGGGCCTCCATTCCCTAGTCTCCTTTTGCCAACAGAGGGTTCCAATCCGACATCGACATTTTAGACATAGGGTCTCCATTCCCTAGTCTCCTTTGGCCAACATAGGGCTCCAATCCCTAATTGAGATTTTGGACATAGGGCCTCCATTCCCTAGTCGCCTTTAACCTACATAGGGCTCCAATTCCAAGTTGAGATTTTTAGACATAGGGCCTCCATTCCCTAGTTGCCTATTGCCTACATAGGGCTCCAATCCGTAGTTGAGATTTTAGACATAGGGCCTCTATTCCCTAGTCAGCTTTTCCCAACATAGGACTCCAATCGCACGTCGAGATTTTAGACATAAGGCCTTCAGTCCCTAGTTTACTTTTGCCAACATAGGGCTCCAATGGCTCGTTGAGATTTTAGACATAGGGCCTTCTTTCCCTAGTCACTTTTGCCAACATAGGGCTCCAATCCCAATTTGAGATTTTTAGACATAGGGCCTCCATTCCCAAGTCGCATTTTGCCTACATAGGGCACAAATCCCTAGTTGAAATTTTAGACATGGGGCATCCATTCCCTACTCTCCTTTTGCAAACATAGGGCTCCAATCCCTAGTTGAGATTTTAAGACAGGGCCTCCATTTCCTAGTCGCCTTTTGCCTCCATAGGCACCAATCCCTAGTTGAGATTTTAGACATAAGGCCTCCATTCCCTAGTCACCTTTTTCAAACATAGTGCTCCAATCCCTACTTGAGATTTTTAGACATAGGGCCTCCATTCCCTAGTTGCCTATTGCCAACATAGGGCTCCAATCCTTAGTTGAGATTCTAGACATAGGGCCTCCATTCCCTAGTTGCCTATTCCAAGCATAGGGCTCCAATCCCTAATTGAGATTTTAGACATAGGGCCTCCATTCCCTAGTCGACTTTTGACAACATAGGGCTCCAATTCCTAATTGAGTTTTTAGACATAGGGCCTCCATTCCCAAGTCGCCTTTTGCCAACATAGGGCTCCAATCCATAGTTGAGATTTTACACACCTCCATCCCCTAGTTGCCTTTTGCCAACATAAGGCTCCAATCTCTAGTAGATATTTTAGACATAGGGCCTCCATTCCCTAGTCGCCTATTGCCAACATTGGTCTTCAATCCCTATTTGATATTTTAGACATAGGGCCTCCGTTCCCGAGTCGACTTTTTCCAACATAGGAGTCCAATCCTTAGTTGAGATTTTAGACATAGGGACTCCATTCCCTAGTCCCCTTCTGCACACATAGGGCTCCAAACCCTAGTTGAGATTTTAGACATGGGGCCTCCATTCCCTAGTCATATTTTGCCAACATAGGGCTTCAATCCCTAGTTGAGATTTTAGAAATAAGCCTCCATTCCTAGTCGCCTATTGCTAACATAATGCTCCAATCCCTAGTTGAGATTTTAGACATAGGGCCTCCATTCCCTAGTCGCCTTTTACCTACATAGGGCTCCAATACCTAGTTGACATTTATAGACATAGGGCCTTCGTTTCCTAGTCGCCTATTGACAACATAGGGCTCCAATTCCTAGCTTAGATATTAGACATAGGGCCTCAATTCCCTAGTCGCCTTTTGCTAACATAGGGCTGCAATACCTAGTTGAGATTTCTAGACATAGAGCCTTCATTCCGTAGTCGTATTTTGCCAACATAGGGCTCCAACATAATTGAGATTTTTAGACATGGAGTCTACATCCCCTATTGGCCTTTTGCCAGCATAGGGCTCCAATCCCTAGTTGATATTTTAGATATATGGCCTCCATTCCCTAGTCATTTTTTTCCTACATAGAGCTCCAATCCCTTGTTGAGATTTTTAAACATAGAGCCTTCATTACCTAGTTGCCTGTTGCCAACATAGGGCTCCAATCCCTAGTTGAGAGTTTTAGACCCTAGTTGCTTTTTGCCAACATAGGGCTCCAACCTAGTTGAGATTTTTAGACATAGGGTCTCCTTTCTCTAGTCGCCTTTTGCCAACATAAGGCTCCAATCCCCAGTTGAGATTTTTAGACATAGGGCCTCCATTCCCAGTCGCCTTTTGCCAACATTGGGCTAAAATCCCTAGTTGAGATTTTTTGACATAGGGCCTCCATTCCCTAGTCGTCTATTGCCAACATAGGGCTCCAATACCTAATTGAAATTTTAGACATAGGGCCTACATTCCCTAGTCGCCTTTTGCCAACGCCGGCCTCCAATCCCTAGTTGAGATTTTATACATAGGGCCTCCATTCCTTAGTCTCATTTTGCCAACATAGGGCTCCAATCCCTAGTTGAGATTTCTTGATAAAGGGCCTCCATTCCCTTGTCGCTTTTTTCCAACATAGAGCTCCAATCCCAAGTTGAGATTTTAGATATAAGGCCTCCATTCCCTAGTCGCCTGTTGCCAACATTGGGCTCCAATCCCTAGCTGAGATTTCTTGATAAAGGGCCTCCATTCCCTAGTCGCCTGTTGCCAACATTGGGCTCCAATCCCTAGCTGAGATTTCTTGATAAAGGGCCTCCATTCCCTAGTCGCCTGTTGCCAACATTGGGCTCCAATCCCTAGCTGAGATTTCTTGATAAAGGGCCTCCATTCCCTAGTCGCCTGTTGCCAACATTGGGCTCCAATCCCTAGCTGAGATTTCTTGATAAAGGGCCTCCATTCCCTAGTCGCCTGTTGCCAACATTGGGCTCCAATCCCTAGCTGAGATTTCTTGATAAAGGGCCTCCATTCCCTAGTCGCCTGTTGCCAACATTGGGCTCCAATCCCTAGCTGAGATTTCTTGATAAAGGGCCTCCATTCCCTAGTCGCCTGTTGCCAACATTGGGCTCCAATCCCTAGCTGAGATTTCTTGATAAAGGGCCTCCATTCCCTAGTCGCCTTTTGCTAGCATAGGGCTCTAATCCTTAGTGGAGATTATAGACATAAGGCCTCCATTCCCTAGTCGCCCTCTGCTAACATTGGGCTCTAATCCCTAGTTGACATTATAGACATAGGACCTCCATTCCCTAGTCGCAATTTGCTAATATAGGTCTCAAATACCTAGTTGAGATTTTTAGACATAGGGCCTTCATTCCCTAGTCGCCTTTTGCCAACATAGGGATCCATCCTAGATGAGATTTTTAGACATAGGGTCTCTATCCCCTATTCGCCTATTGCCAACATAGGGCTCTAATCCCTAGTTGAGATTTTAGACATCGAGCCTCCATTAACTAGTCGCTTAGTGCCAATATAGGGCTCCAATCCCTAGTTGAGATTTAAGACATAGGGCCTCCATTCCCTAGTCGCCTTTTGCCAACATAGGGCTCCAATACATAGTTGAGATTTCTAGACATAGGGCTTCCAGTCCTTACTAGCCATTTGCCTACATAGGGATCCAACCTTATTGAGATTTTTAGACATAGGGTCTCCATCTTCTATTCGCCTTTTTCTAACATAGGGCTCCAATCCCTAGTTGATATGTTAGACATAGGGCCTACATTCCCTAGTCGCTTTTTTCCAACATAGGGCCCTCATTCCCTAGTCTCCTTTTGCCAACACAGGGCTCCAATCCCACGTCGAGATTTTAAGCATAGGGCCTCCATTCCCTAGTCTCTTTTTGCTAACATAGGGCTCCAATCCTTAGTTGAGATTATAGACATAAGGCCTCCATTCCCTAGTCGCCTTTTGCCAACATAAGGCTCTAATCCCTTGTTAGGATTTTCGACATAGGGCCTCCATTCCCTAGTCGCCTATTGCAAACACAGGGCTCCAGTCCCTAATTGAGATTTTAGACATAGGGCCTCCATTCCCTAATTGCCTTTTACCAACATAGGGCTCCAATCCCTTATTGAGATTTTTAGACATAGGGCCTCCATTTCCTAGTCGCTTATTGCCAACATAGGGCTCCAATTCCTAGTTTAGATTTTAGACATAGGGCCTCCATTCCCTAGTCGCCTTTTGCCAACATAGGGCTCCAATCCCTAGTTGAGATTTCTAGACATAGAGCCTCCATTCGCTAGTCGCCTTTTGCCTTCACAGGGCTCCAACCTAATTGAGATTTTTAGACATTGGGTCTAGATCCCCTATTTGCCTTTTGCCAACATAGTGCCCCAATCCCCAGTTTATATTTTAGACATAGGGCCTCCATTCCCTAGTCAGTTTTTTCCTACACAGGGCTCCAATCCCTAGTTGAGATTTTTAAACATAGGGCCTCCATTCGCTAGTCGCCTTTTGCTAACATAGGGATCCAATCCTTAGTTGAGATTATAGACATAAGGCCTCCATTCCCTACTCGCCCTTTGCCAACGTAGGGCTCTAATACCTAGTTTACATTATAGGCATAGGACCTCCACTCCCTAGTCGCCTTTTTCCAATATAGGGCTCAAATCCCTACTTGAGATTTTTAGACATAGGGCCTCCATTCCCTAGTCGCTTTTTGCCTACATAGGGATCCAACTTAGTTGAGCTTTTTATTCATAGGGTCTCCATCCCCTATTCGCCATTTGCCAACATAGGGCTCCAATCCCTAGTTGAGATTTTTGACATAGGGCCTGCATTCCCTAGTGGCTTAGTGCCAACATTGGGCTCCAATCCCTAGTTGAGATTTTAGACATAGGGCCTCCGTTCCCTAGTCGTCTATTGCCAACATAGGGCTCCAATCCCAAGTTGATATTTTAGACATAAGGTCTCCATTACCTAGTCGCTTTTGGCCAACATAGGGCTCCAATCCCTAGTTTAGATTTTAGACATAGGGCCTCCATTCCCTAGTCGCCTTTTGCCAACATAGGGCTCCAATCCCTAGTCGAGATTTCTAGACATAGAGCCTCCATTCCCTAGTCGCCTTTTGCCAACATAGGGCTCCAATCCCTAGTTGATATTTTAGACATAGGGCCTTCTTTCCCTAGTCACGTTTTGCCAACATAGGTCTCTAATCCCTATTTGAGATTTTTAGTCATAGGACCTCCATTACGTAGTCGACTTTTTCCAACTAATTGAGATTTTTGACATAGGGCCTCCATTCCCCAATCGCCTTTTGACAAAATAGGCCTCCAATCCCTAGTTGAGAGTTTTAAACATAGGGCCGCCATTCCCTAGTCGCCTTTTGCCAACATAGGGCTCCAACCTAGTTGAGATTTTTAGATATAGGGTCTCCTTCCTCTAGTAGCCTTTTTCGAACATAGGGCTCCAATTCCCAGTTGAGATTTTGAGACACAGGGCCTCCATTCCCCAGCCGCCTTTTGCCAACATAGGGCTCTAATCCCTAGTTGAGATTTTTTGACATAGGGCCTCCATTCCCTAGTCGTCTATTGCCAACATAGGTCTCCAATACCTAGTTGAGATTTTAGACATAGGGCCTCCATTCCCTAGTAGCCTTTTGCCAACACAGGTCTCCAATCCCTAGTTCAGATTTTATGCATAGGGCCTCCATTCCCTAGTCTCCGTTTGCCAACATAGGGCTCCAATCCCTAGTTGAGATTTCTAGACAAAGGGCCTCCATTCCCTAGTCGTTTTTTTCCTACATAGGGCTCCAATCCCAAGTTGAGATTTTAGATATAGGGCCTCCATTCCCTAATCGCCTTTTGCCAACATAGGGCTCCAATCCCTAGTTGAGATTTTAGACATAGGGCCTCCATTCGCTAGTTGCATTTTGCTAACATAAGGCTCCAATCCTTAGTTGAGATTATAGACATAAGGCCACCATTCCCGACTCGCCCTCTGCCAACATAGGGCTCTAATCCCTCGTTGACATTATAGACATAAGACCTTCATTCCCTAATCACCTTTTGCCAATATAGGGATCAAATCCCTAGTTGAGATTTTTAGACATAGGGCCTCCATTCCCTAGTCGCCTTTTGCCTACATAAGATCCAACTTATTTGAGCATTTTAGACATTGGGTCTCCATTTCCTATTCGCCTTTTGCCAACATAGGGCTCCAATCCCTAGTTGAGATTTTAGACATAGAGCCTCCATTCTCTAGTCGCTTAGTGCCAACATAGGGCTCAAATCCCTAGTATAGATTTTAGACATAGGGCCTCCATTCCCTAGTCGCCTATTGTCAACATAGGACTCCAATCCCTAGTTGAGATTTTAGACATTGGGCTTCCATTCCCTAGTCACCTTTTTCCAACATAGGGCTGCAATTCCTAATTGGGATTTTTAGAGATAGGGCTTCCATTCCCTAGTGGCATATTGCCAACATATGGCTCCAATCCCTAGTGGAGATTTTAGACATACGTCCCCCGTTCCCTAGTCGCCTTTTGCCAACATAGGGCTCAAATCCCTAGATGAGATTTTCGGCATAGGGCCTTCATTCCTTAGTCTCCTTTTGCCAACATAGGGCTCCAATCCCTAGTTGAGATTTTAGACACCTCCATCCCCTAGTTGCATTTTGATAACATAGCGCTCCAATCCCTAGTTGAGATTTTAGACATAGGGCCTCCATTACCTAGTCGTCTTTTTCAAACATAGGGCTCCAATCCCTAATTGAGATTTTAGACATAGGGCCTTCGTTCCCCAGTCGCCTTATGACAACATAGGGCTCCTATTCCTAGTTGAGATTTTAGACATAGGGCCTGCATTCCCTAGTCGCCTTTTACCAACATAGGGATCTAATGCCTAGTTTATATTTTAGACACCTCAATCCCCTAGTCGCCTTTTACCAACATAGGGCTCCAATCCCTAGTTGAGATTTTAGGCATAGGGCCTTCTTTCCCTAGTCACCTTTTTCCAACATAGGTCTCCAATCCCTATTTGAGATTTTTAGACATAGGACCTCCATTACCTAGTCGACTTTTTCCAACATAGGTCTCCAATCCCTAATTGAGATTTTAGACATAGGGCCTCCATTCCCCAGTCGCCTTTTGACAAAATAGGGCTCCAATCCCTAGTTAAGATTTTAGACATAGGGCCTCTATTCCCTAGTCATCTTTTGCCAACATAGGACTGCAACACCTAGTTGACATTTTTAGAGATAGAGCCTCCATTCCCCAGTCGACTATTTCTAACATAGGGCTCCAATCCCTAGTTGAGATTTCAGGCATAGGGCCTCAATTACCTGGTCGTCTTTTTCCAGCATAGGGCTCCAATCCCTAATTGAGATTTTGTACATAGCGCCTCCATTCCACAGTCACCTTTTGACAACATAGGGCTCCAATTCCTAATTGAGATTTTAGACGTAGGGCCTACATTCCCTAGTCGCATTTTGCCAACATAGGGCTCCAATCCCGAGTTTAGATTTTAAGACATAGGGCCTCTATTCCCTAGTCGCCTTTTTCCAACATAGGGCTCCAATCCCTTGTTGAAATTTTTAGACATAGGGCCTTCATTCCCTAGTCGCTGATTGCCAAAATAGGGCTCCAATCCCTAGTTGAGATTTTAGACATAGGGCCTCCATTCCGTAGTCGCCTTTTGCCAACATAGGGCTCCAATCCCTAGTTGAGATTTCTAGACATAGGGCCTCTACTCCCTAGTCGCCTTTTGCCTACATAGGGCTCCAACCTAATTGAGATTTTTAGACATAGGGTCTCTTTCCCCTATTCGCCTTTTGCCAACATAAGGCTTCAATCCCTAGTTGATATTTTAGAAATAGGGCCTCCATTCCTAAGTCACCTTTTGCCAACAAAGGGCTCCAATCCCTTATTGAGAGTTTATACATAGGGCCTCCATTACCTAGTAACCTTTTGCCAACATAGGGCTCCAATCACTAGTTGAGATTTCTAGACATAGTGCCTCCATTCCCTAGTCGCCTTTTGCCTACATACGGCTCCAACCTAGTTGGGATTTTAGACATAGGGTCTCCATCTCCTATTCGTATTTTGCCAATATTGGGATCCAATCACTAGTTGATATTTTAGACATAGGGCCTCCATTCCCTAGTCGCTTTTTTTCAAAATAGGGGTCCAATCCCTAGTTGAGATTTTAGATATAGGGCCTCCATTCCCTAGTTTCCTTTTGCCAACATAGTGCTCCAATCCCTAGTCGCCAATTGCCAACATAGGGCTCCAATCCCTAGTTGAGATTTTAGAGATAGGGGCTCCATTCCCAAGTCGCCTTTTGCCAACATAGGTCTCCAATCCCTAGTTGAGATTTTAGACATAGGGCCTCCATTACCTAGTTGCCTTTTGCCAATATAGGGCTCCAATCCCTAGTAGAGATTTTAGATATAGGGCGTCCATTACCTAGTTGCCTTTTGCCAACATAGGGCTCCAATCACTAGTTGAGATTTCTGGACATAGTGCCTCCATTCCCTAGTATCCTTTTTCCAACATAGTGCTCCAATACCTAGTCTCTTATTGCCAACATAGGGCTCCAATCCCTAGTTGAGATTTTAGACATAGGGCCTGTAAGGCCCCGTAAAATTTTGTGCTTAAAACCTAGTGGCTCGTAGTGCCAAGGTCCGAATATGTGTTAGGAATGTAAAAGCCTTTCTCTTGGTCATGTCTTATAACATTTCCCAATATGGCTCGTAATAGCTGGTTGTATAGAAGTGTGTTATGGAGCTTCATTATGAAGTAAAGTCGCTAAATATAATTGGATTTTTGAATTCTGGAGCTATACATCATGTGACTACATAGAGAGACCTTTCAAAAAAATGTAGCTTCTTATAATCGCTTTATATTACCACCGTTCCTAGTGGTTACAATGTAAAGGTTACTTCCATAAGGCTCTTTCCCTTTCTTTTCAGTTGTTTTGTATCGTGTGTTATTTACCTGTAATCTTCGATGCAATATTACCTCGATGTCTCGACTAGTTATCCAAATATATGATCTGATTTAATAACCTTCCTTTTATGTATTCTGCAAGCACCCTAAGAGTGGGTAAATTTCCCCTTTTTCTACAGACTTCTAATGTTTTCAACTCTGTTTAAGCTTGTCAGTTACAAGTGGTGCCCTTAGTTGTTCTGCCTTACTATCTATTTTCATCTGATAACTCTCATTGTAGAAACTCATTTTATGTTTCATGGCATCAAAAGAGAAAGTCTTGTAGCATCAAGGGTGGGAACAAATTATTTTTGTTAGAATAAATAAATAATGCTAGTACTCCTTGTAGATTCTCTTCTAACGATCATTTACCTGCTCTGCTTGTCCCTGTGACTAGATAACCTAGGTTGCTTATTCCTGCTAAATGCATTACGATGGCTCATTCTTTTAAACTTATCCATGTAGGCACTTTGAGGCCTTGTTCTATACCAACTAGTAATGTTTTTAAGTACCTTCTCGTTATTATAATTGGTTTTCTAGGACTACGAGGGCTTGTCTCATAGGATTCAAAAGTAATGATTTTCCTTAAAATTCGAGATTCAATTGCCATGATTTCAAACCAAAGTGTATACCTTTTTCCAAAGTCTTAAATGGGTCGGATTGGTTGGGTTACGTGGCTTTCTTCTTACTCGACTTCTAGAACAATTGACTATATCAGTTCCATGTGAGGATAGTTTTGCTACCCATGGTATTACACCTCATTGGCAGGATAGGAGTGTCATTTGTCTTTCTCCTTGGAGCATTATGTTAACCATTAGAATGCCTCTAACCAGTACATGATTTCATCCCAACATTTAGATGTTCGAGCTATGTGGTTTTACATGAGAAAAGGATGAGATTAGATGCCCTCAGATTTTCGCACATATCATGAGCATATCGATTTGAAAGACAAGTTTGGTCGTATCCTTAGTTCCCTCGTATATGATCAATTCTCAGGAAGGGGTTTAGGTGTCTAAAATATGATAATCTCGTAAGCGTTCAACTTCTTTTCATCCCCACATGCTTATGGCATAGATTTCATGTGTCAAGTAATGTTAAGAGTGTAATTGAACTACATGTATTTCGAAACCCGTATCGCGTTCAAGGTTCCAGAGTATTCGTATTCTTGATAAACAGATTTTCCCTACACTCCAGGAAACGACTGGGTCACGTACTTGAATACTCCTCCTTAATGGTTCCTATTGCCAATGTACGAGTTACCCCTATGATTTTATTTGTCTAATAATTGATGTCCTCGTAATAATTAACCATGCCAGTATTGTTAGTAGTAACCTTCTGTGAGCCTTAGCATATAACCTGATGGAATGCTCTGCTCAGTGCCTAAAAGGATTCCTGAATAACTCCAGTCTGATCTTGAACTCTGTTGTTCGTCATTGTATTCGATCTATTGAGTGTTGTAACTTCAGACGAGTCAAAGATGAAGCTTCATAGTATGATCACATATATGTTTGATAGGTAATTTTATGGTCAGTTTATGATAGCACATCCTAGGGTAATTGTTAAAGGTCATCGAGGGTTTAGTGTGAATGTTCGCCTAGAGATTTAGAGTTTGGAGGGTGAGAGGGCTATTCTCAATGTTGTCCCCTAAATATGTGTGTGAGTTGATAATAAAGGTAGCATAAGTTTATCCCGCAGTAGGCTGCACTAGGAGTATGAAGTATTCCCATGGTTGTTGCCATATATTCTGTAGATTCACATGTCTATGTCTAAGAAAGTAAGTGGAGATCAATTGTGTATCATTCTGGTGGAAATTATTGAAGGTGAAGATAGTGATAGTTGGCTTATGCGAGATATCTAATTGTTATCCTCATTAACTAAGTTTAGGGGTCAAAATTATTCATGTGAATGTATTCTGGCAAAGTCTGTAGATATAAGAGGCCATTGAAGGCCGAGAGTATTGTGGAGATAGAATATTTTCTCTTGATTACATAGTAGTTGGTTTTGATTTGAAAGGTACCTTCTAGGTGTTATGATTTAAAAAAAAAGTGGAGAATCCATGCCCAGGTAGCATCATAATAAAGTAGTTTTTGTAATGTTGAGGTGCTTTTCATCGATGTATAATTATTGTGGTGCTTTATCAAGTTGAGGAAGCCACATGGAAAGCGAAAGATGAAATGAAAGAAAAATATCCCCATCTGTTTGAACAAGTCTAGTAGTAATCGTGCGAACTCTTATCTCTAAGCAAACTGATGTTGTGTTCCATTTGGTGCAAAGACACCCCATATCTCTCCTAAATGCTTTACTATTGGAATTCTTCAAGTTGTGCCGAAATTGTATGTGTTGTGATTATTTGAGTCATGTGCAAACCCTTCTCGGTAAATGAAAAGCTTTGTAAAAACTCCTATGATAAGTAATTGGCTTATGATAGTATAGGTTGGTAATGATTAGTTTACGTGTGTATAGTGAATCGAAGAGGTTAAAGTATATGGGACTCATTGTAGTAATCAAACTATGTGCAAAAGTTCGTCAAGTGATTGAATATGTGCATCTGTTGAGTTAATGAATTGTACGCCATTGTAAGGATGATAGGAATTGGGTAAGGGTGTTTGAAAATATGTTTTGGGGGCTCTCTGACAGGTAGATATGTCCATGATACAAAGGAACATTTGGCGAAATTTTTTCTAAAGATAACGGAGTTAGTGAAAATTTTAAGAGTCTGCATATCATGTTTTTCAAACCAACTGATTTTCAAAAAAAAATCCTCATTCGAGGATGAATGATTTTAAGTGGGGGAGGATGTAAGGCCTCGTAAAATTTTGTGCTTAAAACCTAGTAGCTCGTAGTGCAGCTCGCCGAGGTTCAGACCTTTTTTACTGATTTTGCACTTAAAAATCAAAAGAATCGATTTTTCCAGAAAATTGTCATTCTGCGGTCCAGAATGCGGTCGCAGATCAACTATGCGGACCGCATTTCTACTGCAGAGTGAAGCAGAAAGGTTGTCAAAATTGATGTTGAAAATGCGGTCCACTATGCGGTCGCATAATCAATATATGGACCGCATTTCTGCCACAGAGTGAAGCAGAAGAATTGTCAAAATTAATGTTGAAAATGCGGTCCATTATGCGATCGCATAATTAATATGCGGACCGCATAATCGTCGCATAGGTTCCTCAATGATTTGTGGAGGTCAATTCTGCGGTGCAAAATGCGACCGCATAATAGGAATGTGGACCGCATTCCTTTCGCAAACCCAGGCAGACCTTCAGAGTTTTGGGGGCATTTCTGCGGTCCAGTATGCGGATCGCATTTCGATTCTGCGATTGCAGAATGCGACCGCAGATTTGCTCGGGCTTCTATTTTTCGAAATTTTAAAACCTGACCTCTTTTCAATAAAACACCTCAACCCTCTCATTTTAACAATCTTGCTGAGCAAATTAAGAGAGAGGAAGAGAGGGTCTTGAGAGAGAAAGTCATCTTCTCCAAAAATTTGGCTCTTCAAAACCATCCGGGCCGGGAAATTTCAAGCTTATCTTTATATCCCCTTTCCTTACAGGTAAAATCCCTAACTTCTCTCATGGAATTTCTTGTTTAAACTAAGAGGGGGAGTCTCATGCATTAGTCCTTAAAATAATGGTTGAAATCATGCATGCATGTCTATTAAAAACCTAAAATCTAGTAGGAGGGATTGGGCAGGAGTAAAGAAGTATTCAAAGAGGGGTCGATAACCTAAATGAGTTTGAGTAGCAATTGTGAACTTCAATTCTAAGTTACGTGTATTAATTTGTGCACTATATTGACAGTGTTACGTTTCTGGTGAATTAGAAGTAGAAATTAAAAAGGGATTCAGCTCCAGGTATGTATGGCTAACTTTAACCTTTGTAAAATTGCCTTGTTTGGTGACCGAATACTTGGTGTGTGATATCTCCATGAATTGGTTGTGAAGTTAACCTCTTGTGAGCAGGATGTGTTTACTTGTGTGAACTATTTGTGAATTCATGTAAATATTGTGCCTTATGCATTGTTGGTTAAAACATCCGATATGATTGTGCAAGTACATGGCAATAAACTAAGTTGTGATTGCAAATGTGTTATGTGGCAAGGTCTGTGGAATAAATGATAAAGAGGAATCGTAATTGGTGAAATTGAAATAATTGTGATAACATCCCTTGTGGATACTCTTGGAAAACTATTGTTGTGATCTAAATGGTATAACGGGCTGTTGAAAAAGATGGAAATGGTATGGATAGTCACCTAAAACTTTTGTGAGTTGTGTTGTTGTTGTTATTGGGATTTGTGGTTGTTGTTCTTAAAACTTGTTGTGGTTATCCGTGTAAATTATTATTGTTATGGTGTTGTTTGTGAATTGTGATTGCTCGGTGGGATTGGGTTGCGCGCCACAACACGAAGTAATAAGGTGTGGGTTGTGGTGATAAGGGTGACCGAGGTAATAAGGGTGGCCGAGGTAATATGGGTGGAAAGTGATCGATATCACTATTGAAATGAAATATGAGAACATTGTGAAATTGAAAAAGTGGAAATGATGATGGGGAAAGGGGAGTTTGTTAACTTGTTTGCCTTGATTGTCTTCCTTGTGTGTACTCAATTGTTGCTTCCTTCTATTTTTTATTACTTGTGTATGGCTTGAGGTTACTCAGGGTAAGGTTCGCTATACATACCAGTACAATTCAAATGTACTGACATCCCTTTTGCCGGGGGCGCTACATTTGTCTTATGATTGTAGGTGGATCCGCAGCAGGTACTCCAGTCCACCTATCGTAGCTTCCCCTTCGTCTTCCATCAGCTTTTGGTGAGCCCCATTCCTCTCGGGGCCCTGTGTGGCTCAGGCCGCTTGTGTCCAAAATTTTATTTTGATTTTAGTTAAGGTATAGCCGGAGCCTTGTTACCGGCAAATTCTATATTATCCTGTTGTACTTTCAGAGGCTCCGTAGACGGTGGATATGGGTTAGAAGTTTATGTATATCCCTGTTTCCTTTGTTGGGCAACGAATTTTCACTAACTAAATTGTATGTATGTATATTTTGTAAAAAGGGTGTTCTAAATTATTTATTTGGCCAGTTCTTGGAATACTGAGTAAGTAAGACATGGGGTAGCACGTAGGGTAGAAGGGGCACCCAGGTCCGCTCGGCCGGGGCTACCCGGTCTGGCGCCAGTCTTGTCCCTCAAGTTTGTGGCGTGATGGGGCCTCCATTACCAAGTCGCCTTTTGCCAACATAGGGCTCCAATCCCTAGTTGATATTTTAGACATAGGGCCTCCATTACCTAGTTGCCTTTTGCCAACATAGGGCTCCAATCACTAGTTGAGATTTCTAGACATAGTGCCTTTATTCCCTAGTCTCCTTTTGCCAACATAGTGCTCCATTCCCTAGCCGCCTATTGCCAACAAAGGACTCCAATCCCTAGTTGAGATATTAGACATAGGGCCTCCATTCCCAAGTCGCCTTTTACCAACATAAGGCTCCAATCCCTAGTTGAGATTTTAGGAATAGGGCCTCCATTACCTAGTTGCCTTTTGCCAACATAGGGCTCCAATCACTAGTTGAGATTTCTAGACATAGTGCCTCCATTCCCTCGTCGCCTTTTGCCTACATACGGCTCAAACCTAATTGGGATTTTTAGACATAGGGTCTCCATCCCCTATTCGCATTTTGCCAACATTGGGCTCCAATCCCTAGTTGATATTTTAGACATAGAGCCTCTATTCCCTAGTTGCCTTTTTCCAAAATAGGGCCCCAATCCCTAGTTGAGATTTTAGATATAGGGCCTCCATTCCCTAGTCATTGTTTCCTAACATAGGGCTCCAATCCCTAGTTGAGATTTTATGATATCGGGCCTCCATTTCCTACTCGCCTTTTGCCTGCATAGGGCTCCAATCACAAGTTGAGATTTCAAGACATAGTGCCTCCATTCCCTAGTCACCTTTTGCCTACATACGGCTCCAACCTAATTGGGGTTTTTAGACATAGGGTCTCCATCCCCTATTCGCATTTTGCCAATATTGGGCTCCAATCCCTAGTTGATATTTTAGACATAGGGCCTCCATTCCCTAGTCGCTTTTATTTTTTCAAAATAGACTCCAATTCCTAGTTGGGATTTTAGATATAGGGCCTCCATTCACTAGTGGTCGTTTCCCAACATAGGGCTCCAATCCCTAGTTGAGATTTTATGACATAGGGCCTCCATTTCCTAGTCGCCTTTTGCCTACATACAGCTCCAACCTAGTTGGGATATTTAGACATAGGGTCTCCATCCCCTATTTGCATTTTTCCAACATTGGGCTCCAATCCCTAGTTGATATTTTAGACATAGGGCGTCCATTCCATGTCGCTTTTTGCCAACATAGGGCTCCAATCCCTAGTAGAGATTTTAAGACATAGGGCCTCCATTTCTCAGTAGCCTTTAGCCAACATAGGGCTCCAATCCTTAGTAGAGATTTTAGACATAGGGCCTCCATTCCCTAGTCGCCTATCAAATCCCTAGTTGACATTTAAGACATAGAGCCTCCATTCCCTAGTCGCCTATTACGAACATCGGTCTCCAATCCCTAGTTGAGATTTTAGACATAGGGCCTCCATTACCTAGTTTCCTTTGGCCAATATAGGGCTCTAATCCCTAGTTGAGATTTTAAATATAGGGCCTCCATTACCTAGTTGCCTTTTCCCAACATAGGGCTCCAATCACTACTTGAGATTTCTAGACATAGTGCCTTCATTCCTTAGTATCCTTATGCCAACATAGTGCTCCAATCCCTAGTCACCTATTGCCAACATACGGCTCCAATCCCTAGTTGAGATTTTAGATATAGGGCCTTCATTCCCAAGTCGCCTTTTGCCAACATATGGCTCCAATCCCTAGTTGAGATTTTAGACATAGGGCCTCCATTACGTATGTCACACCTCCTTTTCTGCTACTACACCCACGGAAGGGCGTAAAGGAGTTTTTTTCACTTAAAGGACAATCGGAACGGGATTTAATTATTAATATTCAGAGTCACCACTTGAGAGATTAATGGTGTCCCAAGTCACCGGTTGAATCCTGAACCGCGGAAATTATGACTCTGTTAACAGTCCGCGAACCAGAAATCCGAGTAAGGAATTCTGTTAACCCGGGAGAAGGTGTTAGGCATTCCCGGATTCCGTGGTTCTAGCACAGTCGCTCAACTGTCGTATTTGATTTTATCTGATTCCAAAATATGCTCTAGCCTAAGTGCCTTTTATTAATAGACTGCTTTTATTATTGTTTTTTTATATAACAATTGCAACGTCATGAAAATGCATCTCGAACCACGTTGCACCAGTGCACCCGTGGTTTTGACACAATTTGACTTCATTCGGATTTAGATTTGGTGCACATATTTAGGAATGTAATATTATTAAAATACGCGACTAAGGCAACTACGCGTTTTGTTATCTTTTGGGAAGGCCGTGAAATTCGCTAAACGACCCGTCCCGAATACTAAGTATTTTTGAATTAAGTAATTAATAAGGGCCCCGCAATTATGATTTAATTGGGCGAGGCTCGTCTCATCATTTTATTAAAAGTAACTACAATTTTTATTGATCAATTATATCAAAAGGAAATAAACTTAACTACATGAAAATTAAATTTCTAAGCAAAATAAAGCTACATTTTTATAGTCCAAACTCAACCAATGAGTTGGACCATTAGTGGGCTCCAAAACTGCCCAGCGAATAAAACTTAACACCAGATATCTAAAAATGGACCAAGTCCATGCCTACACTAACATTTGGGCCATTTGTTAAGGCCCTGAGGCTTATGCCTTTGAAAATACACTGTTAAGCCCATAATATCAAACTAAACCAAATTGCAGTTCAATTTATACATGAATTTACTGAATGCTTCTTCTTACTCAAGCTGTGTTCAACAATTTAATACCAAAGGATCTCTGTTCAAAATGATTCATAATCCAAAATTAGGATGCTCGATTATCACTAATCAATTTAATTAAGCTAGAACTGATTTTTTTTATTTTTATAACGTTGATGCCTGAAACTTACTCACACTAGACCTGTTCAACAGCTATAGTGCATCAATTAGCTTTAACTCTCAACTTCTGATTTTAACGATTATTAATGATAAAATAGAGGAAAATAACAGCTATTTGATCCTTATGAATACAAGGTTATAAGCATTAAACAAATCACAATTTAACTATTTCACCCTATTTCTTCACAGGTGCATCAGCCTTGATTGAAACAGATCTAAGCCTATACGAATAACTCACAATTACAGCTATTCCAACAAAGCAAACTAATTAATAAGTTAATGAATGACTATGACTCTTACTCTAATAGTTCATTAAGTCCATTACAAGTTAACAACCAGTTAAGCTACTACAAATGAACTAAACAATGAACTCATCCAAACAAATCCTAGAATTAACTGCAATGCCAGACGACTAATGAAACAGAAAAAATTTCAGTGAAGATCAGGGTACAACTGCATTTTCCATTTCATGGATGAATTACATCAAATAAGTCCAAATGTTTACCTGGAATTCGAATAGAAGTGAAGGAGAAGAGATCAGGTAGGGCAATAAATCGAGCAGCAATAATAGCAAACAATTTCCAGCAGTAATGAGGCACGAGTTTAAAAATCCAACAGCAATCAATAAATGAACAATCAACAGCACGGAAATGGTTCAACAGCCCAAGCAAATCAAAACCAAACTGGATAGAGCAAACAACAACTTGATTGATCCAAATGAAGTTGAAAATTCACCAAAAAAAACCACAGCAAATTCACCAAACCAGTCACAGCAGGTTGAACATCAATGAAACAGTAAAAAAATTTAATTTTCTCGGATCTTTCTCTTTGTTTTTGGATTTTATAGAGGCTTCAATTTCAAATTTTGAAATCTAAAACTGAAAAGGATTTTTTGGGAGGGAATTTTTGGAGGTTCTCTCTAACTTCTTATTCAAGGCATAGTGATGCCTTTTATAAGCACAAACTAGGGTAGAAGGTTCTAGAAGACACTCACAATTTTTTCTTTTTTCTAATTTTCAGATTTCTTTTATTCAACCCTTTACTTTTAACTTGTTATTCAAATTACTGCAATGCAAATGCAGAAACTTACACTAAGACCCTATTTGGAATATTTTGGAAGGTTCTACCTTCATCTACCCTATTCCTGTGCCATTGTAAATGCCTATAGTATCCTTACTTGCATTCTATAATTACAAATTTGGCAAAATATGCCATTTTTGATACCTAAAATACCCCTGACCAACCCTTAGAATTAACAACCCCAGTTAACTAAACAAACCCCATACCCTTGGTCAAAACTAACTAGAGTCAGCTATATCCAAACAAACTACTTTTAACACTATTTTAATTGACACTAATTAACACTAGTATTGAGCCAATAAACAACTAAGTACTGAAATGAATTTGAAATAATTCCAAGCAAAACAAATCGACATAAGAATTCAATTTATTTAACAAAGTCAATTAAACAGAACAACTTATTAAAACCTGAATCGAACTAATACCTAAAATCATAATAGAATATATAGTAAAAAATCAGAAAATAAAACACTTAAACATGTATCGAAGAGGATTCAAAACAGGTTTAAACAATCAAACAAAAACAAAACTAAAATCTAAACAAATACTAAACAAAAATAAAAACCAAATCGAATGAAACTTACTTATCAGAGAATCTAGATTAAACTCCTGATTAAAGACTAACACAAAAGCATGCTTAAAAGGTGTCACAGTACCACTTATATCAGAACATATTATTGGCTTCGAGGAATTTAGACTAATCACTTGAAGTTATAACAAACATGAAAGAAACAAATTAACTATTCAAGAAACGCCACAGAATTTAACATGCAGAAAAGAAAAAAACGGAGAAAGAAATGCAATTAATAAAGAATAATGAAAACAAGAAAATCACTAAGAACTCCGGCCAGCCACTGACATCCGAATCTTTCCGGATTTTTGACATGTAACATCCCCAACCATGTGTTTTCACAAGAAAACACCTGGTTAAGGATATTACGGTCAAAAATCACAAAGATTTTGGGTTAGGGTTCTTGGCCGAAAAATTTAAAAATTAAATTTGAATCGTTCCGACCATATTCGAGGAACACGGCTTGGATATTAGGGACGAGAAGGTTAAGGCGAGTCTATGGTGTTATTTTGGGGTTATTTGGGGTAGCCGGCGTCGTGGCTGGAAAATCTTTGGGGAAATATTCGACGAGCTAGACCAGGATTTGAACTAAATGGGTTGTGGATTCAAGATGAGGGGGATGTGAGGAAGTTGGGGTGTTAATTTTGGGTTGAACGAAGAAAGTGACGTTCGCCAGCGGCGACTCCACCGGTGGAGTTATAGAGAGATATGAGGATGAAGGTGGGCGGTCTTTAGGGTAATAGATTACACTTCAGACAATTATATTTAAAGTGTAACAATAAACTGTGGCCGTTGGATTTAGGAAATGAACGGTCCTGATTGATCTTCGCCTAAACGGCGTCGTTTCAATTAAGACCGGGTGGGCGTAGGCATTGGGCCTGGGTGTGGGGTAATTTGGGCTGGGTCGGTTTTGGACAGAATAATCAGCCCACACCTTGTCTTTTTTTTAGTTTCCTCTTTTATTCAATTTATTTTCATTTTGTATTTTATATTTTTTACTTTGTATTTTTCTGAT
>MU741929.1:3036-16575 GCA_026770625.1 Nicotiana glauca
TAAAAGTGGGTGTGAGCTCACAGTCAGAGAACCTGAAAGACATTTCGAGTCGGATCCCAAAACGGTATCAAAGCTTCAATAACATCCTCTCTCGATTTTATGTTCAGAAGTCCCACAAGGCCACCCAGAATCTTTACCACTGATTTTCTACTTTCATCTCCAAGATCATTCCACCATAAATGGAGCTTAAGGGGTATCTCGCTCAGGACTGAGAAGGTTTCAATGTCATTTGAATTCATCCTGCACATTTTTAAAGGATTTTAATGACTAAAAGAAAAATGACTATTTTTGCAAAACTTTCAATTTTCATCATTTCATTTTTTAATGACCTAAAAATCAAAATTTATCATCCTGGGGCCCATGGAGCGTCATTCAGCAACACAGTCCAATCGCAAGACTGAGAAAATTTAATACCAACTGTGGCTATTTTAGCAGAAAACCCTACCATGTAATGGCTTATTTTGACAAAGTGGCTATTTTTGCAAAATTTTGTTTGAAAAAATAAACATCAGAAATTTCTCACCTTGGGGCCCATGGGGCATCATTCAGCATCGCCACAGGCCAACATAAGACTAAGAAAGTTTTACTGCCAATTATAGCCATTTTAACAAAACCGGCCATGTGATACCTTTTTAGTCAAGTGGTTATTTTTGCAAAGATCATGATTGACTTTAAACATGACTTTTGCGGATAAGGCCTTTCAATATTTTCACAAGGAAATATTTTAAGGTTGTGCCCGCAATTTATTTAAAATGACTCAAAATGGCTATTCTTGGAAAAACAGCCTTCCGGCGTCCTTTTGAGGGACATTCGGCTTGTTTTAAACAAAAATATAACATTCGACCTATTTATAACAAAAAATCAAAATTTCAATATTTTTCGCTAATTTTTGCAAAAAGGGTGGTTGGACCCGTTAAGGGTTGCCTACGTATCCCACACGTGGTGAGAATCAAACCTGCGTTGTTCGGGAAAATTAACGAACTATTTTAAAACTAGATTTTTTTTCATTTTTATTTCAAAAGCAAAAGCAAGACCCTTCTTTTCATTTTTAAAAAAAAAAGAAAAAAAAGAGAAGAAGAAAAAAAAAGGAAAGAAAAAGAAAGAAAAGAAAAGAAAAAAGAAAAGAGAAAAGAGAAAAGAGAAAAGAGAAAAGAAAGAAATGAAAAGAAGAAAGAAAAGAAAAGTGGAAGAAAGGAAAGACCGCGACAACAAAAGTAGTCGCCTTAACTACGTTTGACTTGATCCCGAAAGGGTGCGTAGGCAGCCTCTCTCTGAGGTTCAGTCACATCTAAACAAAAACCCAAAAGTCCCCAAAAAAGAAACCGGGGCAGAAGTTGTGGTTGTTGTGAGAAATCTGATTCAGAAAGTTGTAATGTTGAACCCACGTTGAATTGTTTTTGAGCCTTTGATACCCTTTTTCTATCCCCGTACAAAAGCCTGCATTTTTTTATGGCAAGAAAACTATTTTGCTTTTCTAATTTTTAAAATAACGCCCCTAACCTATTTTTCCCAAATTAAAATAAAGACTCTTTTTTTTCTTTTATTATTTTTTCATTTTTCAAAATCCGGCAGCATTTCGGTACTATTTAGGCATTGGTTTTTCAAGCAAATAATTATCCTCACTCAGTCCTAACACTGCTATTTTTTCCAAAATTTTCACTCATTATATACAAGCCGGTCAGCATGCGAAGCCGAGTAAATAAATGTAGATAGCACATAATATGCATCAGGATGGTCATTTTAATTCGGGTCACCTGTCCTAGACGGACCCAACCCCTGTGTTGAGTCCCCTAAGTCAAAATGCACGTGATGCAAATAAGCGTCCTACTTTGGGATCCGGCATGAGTTTATTGTTCATCTAGGTTTAAATCCTAGGTTTATTGGTCTAGACTTGGCTTACCCAAGCGGACAAATCGGGCCGAGGGGGAGGCAGCGTACCGGGGATACAAAAGCTCGCCCGGCTTTGCAACTTATCCAAACCTCGTTCTAAATTTGGGAAAAAGACTCTAACAGAAGAGAAGCTACACGAAGTGCACCCTTCTCCACGATGTAGAAGACTCAGAAAGATGGAGGGATTCGCAACAATTTACTACATCTCGGGGAAGGGATATAAGAAAGAAAGGAGTTTTTCCAATTTAAGGACAATCGAAACGGGATTCATTTTTATTAAAGGTTCAGAGTCGCCACTTGAGAGATTTATGGTGTCCCAAGTCACCGGTTTGAATCCCGAATCGAGGAAGGGTTTGACTCTGTTTAACAGTCGCGAACCAGAAACCTGAGTAAGGAATTCTGTTAACCCGGGAGAAGGTGTTAGGCATTTTCGAGTTCCGTGGTTCTAGCACGGTCGCTCAACTGTTGTACTTGGCAAAAATATTTGATTTTTATACATATTATCCTATTTGTACAATTTTAGAATTAATACCGCTTTTTGTCAAGTTATTTTATTTTTAAGAAAATGAACGTCATTTAAGGACATGTTTTCGGATCATGTCACATAAAATGCACCCAGATCCTTGACACATTCTTATTCAACGTTTTCGGATTTAGATTTGGGTCGCATGAAATGCACACCCGTATTTAGGAAGGTAATTTTATTAAAAACGCGCTTAAAGTGACTAACGCATTATTAAGTTTGCGGGAGGCCATGGAAATTTACTAAATGGCACGTCCCGAATTCTAAGTATTTTAGTAACCAATTAATGAGGGCCCCGCAATTTGTATTTGGTTTAGCGAGGCTCGTCTCATTTTTATTATTAAAGGCCAATCCTAAAGTAAGCTAAATTTTTCTATTCTTTATTAGTCTCTATAGGCCAACTAATTTACAATTATAAATTCAAGCCTCGAATTCAAGTCCGAATTCAAACAAAAGGGAAGACCCTTTTAACTTGAACCCGCTACCTAATTCGAAACCCAATTTTATATCATGGTGTTTTAGCTTTGCGAGGGCCATGGAAGATTCAACTAAATGGCACACCTTGAATTCTAAGGATTTAAAGAAAATTAGTTAAAATGAGGGTCATGCATTATTTGACCTTACTTACTTATGGCGCACCTCGATTAATTTAAAGCACTTGCCAACTAATTGAACAATATGAAGGATTTCTGATTATTAAGGCAAAAGTTTCAAATTCCATGTTAATAAATCGTGGGCCAACAATACATGATACCCCAACTGAGCTCACTGAAGGTGCTCAAGCAAACTAAAAAATAACAGTGATGTCAACCAAATTCAAATCCTATATCCAAATCCAAATTATTTATTCAACTATATTTGACTAATAAATGAGATCAAAATTCAACATAAGTCATGGGCAACTAACACAACATAATCACGTTATTTGGCAGCATATGAACAGAGCATGGAAGCTACGTTAAAATAAGGCCAAAATAACAATTTAAAAGGAGCTAATAAATTACTTCTCATGGTGCCTTCGTTTATGCCAATGATGTCTTACACACAAACACTTCCAATAGTAGCAGGGTTCAAACATTAAGTAAGAAGAAAAACTGAAATATGGTCACACAAAAATAAAGAAAGATTTCGTTCCCAGGGAAAACCAACAGAACAAATTCGAAATATTTAACTTCTAATACAGAGATCTTAAAGTTTACCATGATAAAGGATTGCAAACATGAGATTTTTTATTAACGTTATAACACGAGAAACCAAAGAAATAGGGGAGGGGCAACACTGTGACAGGGACCTGCTCACAATCATTGCAAGGAAGAGATGACTTCAGTTTCATAGATACTGCCCTGAAACTTGCAATTTTAACAAGGAAAACTTGCTTCTCATTAGATGCACATGCCAAAATTCACATCATATATCCAAAGCCTTTGTGCCATTAAAATAACACACCACGGAACTTTTACTTTATAAGAAGGATATTCAACTCATTTAATCAAGCAAAGCTTCAATACCTTAAGAACCAAAAGAATAAACTGATTGAATAGACTAAAGGACTCCTATAATATACCAAAAGGCCTTCAACAAAAATTAAAAGCACATATGTTCGAATGTAGTTCAACAAAAATTAAGAAAATCAAAGCATCTAACTAACATGAACATAGATAGAGTATAATCAGTCCAAAAGCTAGTCACGCTTCATGCTAGTCAAATAATGGAAAGAGGAATCTATCATTCTTTTCATGAGAGCCTATTCAAACAGAAACTAATATCAACTCAAAGGCAATGTTTCATGCTCACACTATTAGGTTCGAAACCAAACATACTCTATGATTAAACTTTGAAATTTCAGCAAATAAGAACAATTTTATGCCAACAGGCCAACAGATACTAGCAAGGAAACTTTGCAAATATCAGTCTACTAGTCGAACTAAAATTAACAGTAATATGACATTTCAATAATCCATATAACTACTAGCCAACTCTGATTTCAATCAATGCATATTGAAATCAGTTGAGTCTAAGATTATACGATATTTGAACACACAAACGAAATAGAATATCAAAAAAATGTTATAGAATACTCAGCGAGATCACAACTTTCAAAGCATCACAAACAGACTATTCGATTCAGGAAACTTATACAAGGAGCTATTTCAATTTATTAAAACAATAGGACCAATCCTTTAAACGAGAGGCAACCAGATTCAGATTTAGAATATACTTCTAATGCAAAGACGAAACAGAACTTATCTATATCGAATAGAACTTATCCACAATCCACGATATTCAGAAATCTATAAGAATCCGACTCTACTACATACTTATTCAATCATTTTTGTTCCAAACTTTTGTCACATATTTATTACATCAAAGCAAAAAATGAGAGGAATCAGAAATTGAACCTGAATGTGGACAGGATTTGATTGATAGAAACTCAATAATTACAGCGAAGGATTCAAATCGAACCTAATAAATCTTCAATCGGAACCTTCAACTAGAATAGTTATAGAGAAACAGGAGGCGTCAACTGGAATTTAACCACACAGCAACAGCGACAAGCTTAACAATCAGCTCTGACTTAATCGAACTCCATGTGAATGGAAAAAAAGAACAATCAGTGAACAAAATTTACTACGAAATTCAAAGACCTTAAGAACTCTTAGAACCTAAAACTTTTTCTCTGAAATTTTTCTCTGAAGTCTCTTTGAAATTTCTCCCCGGAAAATTCCCTTCTGAAAATCCCTTTCGAATCCCCTTGAAATAGCCTTCAGGCTTCAGCTTCCATGGAGGATGATAGAGACACGAAAATACCGTGTCTCTATCTAATGAACTCCTTCCGGTATTATCTAGGGATAGGGTGGGTCGAGTTTTTGGGGCGTGGGTTGGGCCTGGGTTATTTTTTTTGCTTTTGATTTTTGGGCTTAGGGGTGTTTTGGCCCAATACATTGTGTGTGTGTGTGTGTGTGTGTGTATATATATATATATATGTATGTATATTTTGTATTTTTCTTGATCTTATAAAATTGAGATTAAACTAATAATCATACTAATCAAATTCTAAAAATTATTTAATAACTATTTTGTAGTAATTTTTAATTGAAACCATAAGATCCTATTTTTGATTTTTCTTCCATTTGTTTTTTTTCAAAATGCATTAATACTAAAAATGTAAAAATTAAAAATCCTAATGCATATGCATATTTTTGTATTTTTAATATGAGTTATTATGTGACCAATTAACACAAAGAATGCAACAAAATTCTTAAAATTGTCAAAATTATTTTATTTGATATTTTTGGAATAATTTGCTTAGGGTAAAAATCACGTGCTCACACAGCCCATGATTGCAGTTTATCCTGAGGTCAGGCTAGTGGCTCTAGAGGGGGAGCAGAAGGGGTTAAAGAGGCTTAAGAAGTATCATCCTCCTACTTTCAGTGGCACGACTTCTGAGAATGCACAGGATTTTCTAGACCAGTGTCACCGTATTTTGTGCACTATAGGCATAGTGGAGTTGAGCAGGGTCGACCTTACTACTTGCCATCACGATAGCAATGCACGGCTATCCTTGAATCCTATGCATCATGCAACACTAATACACATAGGGAGGAGAAGCTATACATGAACGGCCAAAGCACAAGCTACACAACCCCCTATGCATAAGTCCTCCCCTACGCATCCCCTCTCCCATCATTGGGCACCAAAAGACCCTCCTATATGTGCTCAGCATCATAGAAACCCACACATACCCATCTTCCGACTCACCAAGAACTACCTATGCAGCAAAGAGGAAAGCTACGCACACCTGCAACCTCTTATTCAACCTCCATGTCTCATGCAATGAATACCTGTAGCCTCCAAAATGACCAAGGGTAGGGCATTTCACACGTAACTCTACACACAAGAACTACGCAGAAGGAGAATGAGCGATGCACACCAATTTTTGGGATTTTAACAAGGGTGTTACAAGAAATCTTATAAAGAAAAAGGGCATTTTGTTTGAGATTGTAATTGAATTCTAGAGAGAAAGAGGACCTTCTCCACCATTAGTACACTCCAGGCTAAACATTTACGGTACATGAATAGCCATATAACATCATTTAATGCTAGTTCTAACATTATTCATGGATCAAAATCCATACAAATCCATTCAAACTTAAAAAATCTCTACAAGATATAATATTAGTGTTCTTGAACCCTAAAGGTAAATTCTCTACCCCTTGTTCAAATACTATTATGAGAAGGATATTTGGAAAGTATAATAAGTTGAGAAACATGATTTAATACGGAAGAAACACTAGTTCATGAATGAGTCATTTACTATGAATAGTAAACAGATAGACACAAATGTTGGATTTGGTTGATTATTTTCTAGTATTTACTATATTTGTATAGAACATATTCTTTTGACATCTGTTTGTATACAATAGGGTAAGCTAGATTTGGGGAACTCATGGTATGTTAACTTAAACCCCCTTCCGTAGAACTGGTTTCCCCAAATTCCATGTCTCCTAAATGATACTTTTGATACTAAATTATTTTTAAATTATTAGTGTAAAATTGTGGGTGACAAGTAACGTAAAACCCTCTAAAATATTGTTAGGTTTTAAGACTTTAAAGTACATCATAATGATTAGAAGTAAATATTTCTCATTGTAAAAGAGACTATGGACTAGCAATAAATCCCATGAACATGATAACAATAGTAGGAGGTTAGTGATAATTCGATAGGTCATCTAGAGTTTTATAACTTAATTCTGTGTTTCGAAGCCTCCAATAGCTCCTTTAAGCTACCTCAATTTTTGTGCGTACTCCAATTTTTTTCGGAAGGCTTTTATGTTAAAAACTGATAAAATTTGAAACTTTGCCTTAAAAATTTATTTGAGATGACTTCACTCAATGTTTTGAACAACTAGACCCAGATCTTTATTTTAACGGTCCTAGTGGGTCTGTATCATGATTTGGGACCTGGGCATACGCCCGAAATTAAATTCGAGGTCCCTAGCTTGAGTTAGTAATTTTTGTCGAAAATTAAAAGTTTAAAGGTTTAATGATTTTTAAGAGTTGACCGATGTTTGATTTTATTGATACCAGGTCTGTATTTTGGTTCTGGAGCCCGGTACTGGTCCATTACTATATTTATGACTTGTATATCAAATTTGATTAGAAATGGAGTTGGTTTGACATGATTAAGACATTCGGTTGTTAAAATAGAAGTTTTAAATTTTTTTGAAAATTTTATTTGATTTGGTGTCCGATTCGTAGTTCTAGGCGTTATTTTTGCATTTTGATTGCGCGAGCGAGTTCGTATGAGATTTTTTGAACTTGTGTGCATAATTGGGCCCTGAGGGCTCGGGTGAATTTAAGATAGATTGCAGGTGGTTTTAGACTTAGAAAATCTAGTTTTTCCTTAGCTTCAATTGTCATCTGATTTCCTTCTTTGCGATCGCGAAGAGTGATCTAAGCTAGTTAGGATTTGCTTCATCGCAAACACAATGGTTGGATTGCTAACGCAGAGTGTTGGGGTTTTTACCCTCTACGAACGTAACCAGCCTCTCGTGAATGCGTAGCTTTAGAGACCTTGGGGAGGGGATGTGACTTTACCCTTCACGAGCGCGGCACAGGGCTCACGAATGCGTAGGCTGGTGGGTGTAAGCCTTCGCGAACGCGAAGGGTATCTTGCGAACGTATAGGTCTTTGGTCCACTGCCTTCCGCAATCGCGTCAGGCCTTTCGCGAACACAAAGAAAGCGTGGCGCCCAGTGATTAAAACATTTTAAAAAATGGGATTTCTCCTAATTTCCGTAACCCTTCCATTAGAGCTCGGCCTAGGAGCAATTTTGAAGAGAAAAGTCAACATCAATTCATATGTTTGTATACTTTAACTCATTTTCTTCCAATTTTTAACATCACCCATTAATTCCTATCCCTAATCTTTATTCTTCTATGGTAGAAAACTAGGAATTTAGGAAGAATTGAGGTTTTTTGCAAATTGGGGATTTAGACATCAATTTAAGGTCGGATTTCAAAACTAATTACATAATCAAGCTTGGGGGTGAATGGGTAATTAGATTTTTGTCCGAACCCCGAGTTTTAACCAACCGGGCTCAATGACTTTTTGGAAAAAAGTTTGGAAATTCTAAATTTATGCATTAAAATCTATTCCTTTTGCAATATTTGATATTATTGAGTCAATTGTGGCTAGATACAAGTGGTTTGGAGGCGGATTCTAGGGGAAAGACCCCGGTAGAGCTCTGAATTAACTGTAGAGTGAGGTAAATGTTGAGTTTAACCTTGACTTGAGGGAAATAGGAACCCTCAAACTACATGTTATGTGAATTTCATGTGTTTCACTGTATATGCAAGGTGACAAGTGCTTATACGCTGCCAAATTTCTTGTTTCCCTAATTTTTCCACTTTTCCTTAATTATCGCCTTCCATGTCTTAACTATTATATGATCTAAATGCCTTCCATGCTTATTTTCTACTTGTTAACTAGTGTTCTCTTATGTTAGTGATGTTAGATATTTTAATAATTTCATGATTCACTGCTACTTTCTCTAATTGGCTTACTTGCACCTTTTAATTGTCATTTACTCGACATGTCTTGCTGTGTAGTACTACTTATGTGAATTCCCATGTTCTACAAGGTTTCCTTTCTAGTTTAGCATTATATTCATTAATCATAGAGATTCTTGTGATTTGAATTATTGGTTTGACTGTACTCATTGAGTATTTAGTACTGATATGGTAAGATCGGGTTTCAAACTGCAACAGATGAAATAAGGTGGATAGATATAGTGGAATAAGGGTGAACATGCATTGATACGGTAGGATCGGGTTGCACGCCATAACAAGTGGAATAAGGCTGGATTGATACGGTGAAATAAGGGTGAATTATGATACTGATATTGTTATATGGCGGGATCAGGTTGCGCACTGCAACAGATATACCTTCACAAAACTTCTCGCGCCCTTCTCATAGTTTTGACTTGCTTTTAGGCTACCGTTGACCGGTTTCGTGAGACCATTTCGGTCTACACACATATGGCTAAGCGCTATTGGGCGGAGCTTTCTCAATCCAAGCTAACTAATAGAAGAAAAGATATATTATTTATTATTGTTGATGTTGCTAAGGTGAAATAAGGGAGGATTATGTGTTGTACAATTGGATCGGGTTACGTGCTGTATTAACCTATGTGTTTCTATTTCCTTGAGTTGTGTTGCTCTTCAGTATTTTCACTTGGAACTCTAAAGATTGCTAATTCTGATTGTCACTGGCTTATTTCTTGAGGCTCTAGCTATTATCTTTAGTTGACTATCCTATTTTGTTCCGTATTTCCTTTTCTATCTTTATTATATACTGCATACAGGTTGTAGTGTAAGTGACATGCCTTAGCCACGTCACTACTTCGTCGAGGTTAGGCTCGGTATTTACAGAATACATGGGGTCGGTTGTACTCATACTACACTCTGCACTGCTTATGCAGATTTTGGAGTCGGACCCAGCAACAGTTATTACCATGCTCGGATTGGACAGCTCGTGGAGACTTGAGGTACAGCTGCTCAGTGGCCGCAACTCCTGGAGTCTCTTTCCCTTTTTATTTAGCTGTGTACTTTCTTTTCAGATAGCTTTATGTTATTTCAAACCCTTGTTTGTACTATTCTAGTAGCTCGTGCACTAATGACACCAGGTCCGGGGATGTATCAGACGCTTGGCTATTTTAGCTTTCGCATTTTTACTTTGGATTATTTCGGTTATATATTTCAGTTCTTTCTCATTATTTAATTTAACTGTTAAAAATGGATAAACTGTTCTAACGTATGCTTTCCTAGAAGGTGAAATGTTAGGCACTATCAAGCTTTATGTTATTTCATACCCTTGTTTGTACTATCCTAGTAGCTTGTGCACTAATGACACCAGGTCCGGGGATATATCAGATGTTTGGCTGATTTAGCTTCTGCATTTTTACTTTGGATTATTTCAGTTATATATTTCAGTTCTTTCTCATTATTTAATTTAACTGTTAAAAATGGATAAATTGATCTAATGTTGGCTTTCCTAGCATGTGAAATGTTAGGCGCTATCAAGGTTCCGACAGTCGGAATTCCAAGTTTTGAAAAAGGTGCATTGGAAGTAATTTAGGGTCTACGGAGAGCTCTAGAACCAATCTAAATTGGAAACAACGCAATGACTAAAGTTTCAAGTGAAAGCGCAAAAGGTCTAATTTCAAATTTGAAAAACTATTAAGAAATATAAAAGTTATGATAGGAAGTACTTATCAAATTAACGTCATTCGATTTTGGTTTAAAACACTTCAAATCGTTTGTCATTTGGGTATTTTTACAAACAGTTTTGACCTTTTTACGGAAGGATAGTAGAGTAGCTATTTGGTTCCTGAGCCCACAGTGGCCAACAGTCAAACCGTGGCAAATTCCAATGGGGGGAGGCTTCAAGGTCCAGGCCAACCATGGAAACGATTGCCCAACTATGGAAACGATTGCTCCCAGTCTATATATAACCCTTTGGTCTAATTTTAGCCATTTCTCTCAACTTCTTCGAGAGCTTTTGAATGGTGTTCCATATCAACCCATGTGAGTGTTTCTTCATGATTTGTGTTAATTAATGTTAACTTACACTAGTATTAACAAGATTCAACAATGAAAATTTGTTAGATTCTTCCAAATCCTTCAGATTCTTTCAACAAGAGGTAATTCTTTTACTTGCACTTTATACAACAATAACAACAACAATCACCCAGTATAATCCCACAAGTGAGGTTTGGGGAGGGTAGGATGTACACAGCCTTACCCCTACCTTGGAAGGGGAGAGAGATTGTTTCCGATAGTTCCTCGGCTAAAGAAGGTGAAGGAAGCCCTGATATCAAATAATAGCAAGAAAAGTAATTAGAAAACTAAATCGAAGATAGCAACAGAGAATATGATAGGGGTACCAATAACAAGCAATAGCAAGATAGTATATTTAGAGAAATAAATTCAAGGCAGTACACGAGGATACGAGTGAAGTACTGCTAGTGAACTATGAAATTACCGATGGAAAATAATAACGGAACAAGACATGGAAAAAAAAGGTACTATACTAGCACTAATACTATTGAACTAGAGAAGACAAAGGGAAACGCATGACTACCTACTAACCTTCTACCCTAATCTTTAACCTCCACACCCTTCTATCTAGGGTCATGTCCTTGGTCAGTTCAAGTTGCTCCATGTCTCGCATGATCACCTCTCCCAAAGACTTCTTTGGCTTACCTCTACCCCTTCCCTTACCTCCCAAGGCCAACCTCTCACATCTCCTGACTGGGGCATCTGTGCTTTTCCTCTTAACATACCCGAACCATCTCATCCTTGCCTCATGCATCTTTTCCTCCACAGGGGCCACTCCCACCTTATCCCGAAAAATTTCATTCCTAATTATATCCAACCTATTATGCCCACACATCCATCTTAACATCCTCATTTCCACTACTTTCATATGTTGGACATGGGACTTTTTGTCTGGCCAACACTCTGCCTCATACAACATAGTCGGTCTAACCACTACCTTGTAGAACTTACCCTTAAGCCTCAGCGGCACATTCTTATCACACAAGAGACTGGAAGCGACCCTCGATTTCATCCACCCTGCTCCGATACGGTGTGTGACATCCTCATTTATCTCCCTATTCTTCTGAATTATAGATCCCGGATACTTGAAAGTCTCTCTCATGTAAATGACTTGCATATTGAGTCTCATATCCCCGTTTGCCTCCTGGCTAACACCACTGAACTTGCACTCCAAGTATTTTGTCTTAGTCTTGCTCAACATAAAACCTTTAGACTCTAGATTATGTCTCCAGACCTCCAGCCTCTCATTAATGCTACCTCGCGTCTCATCAATCAGGACACACACCTCCTAGTAGTCGACCATACCGGCATGAAACCAAACTGGTTCTCAAAAATGGACACAAACCTACTCAACCTCCCTTCAATCACCCTCTCACACTTTCATCGTACGGCTTAACAGTTTGATACCCCTCTAGTTGTTGCAGTTTTAGACATCACACTTGTTCTTGTGCAATGGGATCATCGTACACTGCATCTACTCTTCGGGCATCTTCTTCGTCCTAAAAATGACGTTCAACAACCTAACAAGTCATTCCAAGCCTTCATTACCCACGCTCTTCCAGAATTCCACCGGGATCTCGTACGGCCCAGTTGTTCTACCCCTGCTTATCCTGCGCATAGCCCCTACAACCTCGCCCACTCATATGCGTCAACAGTACCTAAAGTTTTGTTGCCGCTTTGAGTACTCCAGCTCTCCCAGCGCAATGCCCCTATCTCCCTCTTCATTCAAGAGTTTATGGAAGTAAGACTGTCATCTCTGCCTAATCTGTTCCCCCTCTAATAAAACTCTTCCCTCCTCGTCTTTTATGCATCTCACTTGATCCAGATCCAGATCAAGATCCCGGTCCTTCAGCTCCCTCATCCTCGCTAGCCTATATAATTTCTTATCCCCGCCTTTATCCCAAATCTCTTTGTATAAATTACTAAACCCCACGGTCTTAGCGACAGTAACTGCCCACTTTGCCTCCTTCCTAGCCTTCTTGTATCCCTCCATGCTAACACTCTTCTGTCCCTCGACTATACTCTCTACTAGCTTCAAATATGCTGCTTTCTTGGCTTTCACTTTTCCTTGCACCTCTTCGTTCTAACACCGGTGCCCTTTATGGCTACCGGGAAATTCCTTTGAACACCTAACACCTCTCTCGTCACCTCTCTAATATAATTTGATGTCATAGACCACTTACAACTTGCGTCTCCGCTACTCCTCCAGGCCCCCATAGCCAGCAACCTCTCCCCCAACTCCTGGACCTTATCCTTAGTCAATGCACCCCACTTGACCCTAGGTATACCAGACATAGCCCTCTTCTTCCTCGTCTACCTATTCTCTAAGTCCGTAATAAAAAGCATACACACACACACACACACACACACACACACACACATTGTTTATGCGCCTGTATCATTATAAGTTTTTATAAAGTCTGCTACTACTATTCCTTTCCATAGGTCTATTACCGAGTTCCACATTTGTGGATCATGAGCTGCTATATTTAATATTTTACCCTT
>MU741935.1:33467-49843 GCA_026770625.1 Nicotiana glauca
ATATATATATATATATATATATATTGAACTGCACAGGTTGATTTGGTAGTCATGTCTAGCCTCGTCACTACTTCGCCGGGGTTAGGCCAGGCACTTACCAGCACATGGGGTAGGTTGTGCTGATGCTACACTTCTGTGCTTTTTGCACAGATCACGGTACCGGAGCAACTTTTGGACCACATCAGTAGTAAATTGATCGGGAGCTGACTTCAGTTTAGGGACTTACGAGGTAGCCTAGCTGGCGTTCGCAGGCCGAAGTCCCTTTCCATATTTTCAGTTTGTTTTCATTGTACTGAGACAGACATTATGTATTTTCTATTCAGACTTGTTTGTAGCACTCTTTAGTGGTTCGTGAGGTAGCGACTCTAGTCTTGGGTAGTGAAATATTAAACTTTCGCATTTTGGCATTTTGGGTTTTCAGTCACTTATGTTTTAACAGACTTCCGCTTTTATTTAAAGATTCGTTATTTTATTATTGTTGTGTTGTTATCCGAATATGCTTAAATGCTTGGCTTGCCTAGCTCTAACAGTAGGCTCCATCACGACTCCCGATGGTGGAAAATCCGGATCGTGACACTACCCCATATAATTTTTGCTAGAAATTAAGCAATACTTATGAGATCAGCAATTCTACCATATATCCATTCAACGAAGGTTAGAAAGCATAAAGAACCAAATACCCGATGGTATACAACTTACTACATATTTTTGTGATCCTTATGATTGATAAAATTATATCACGCAACAAGCGAAAAAATTTAGTTTACATGAAAGGGAATAAAAAGGCGCACATAAACTCATAATATTCTTTCTCTATCAAGTCTTAAAATTCCCTAAAGCACTTAAAGTTTTGATGATTGACCAGCAATATCAATCACAAACCGATACTTAATATCGTTTTTCTCAATCCTTTCATAAGCTTCATTAATCCTGTCAGGTGTGACTATCTCTATGTCACACACTATATTATACTTCCCACAAATGTCTATCATTTCTTGTGTTTCTTTTATGCTTCCAATCATGCTTCCTTTCACAGTTCTCTTACCTGCAAATTAAATTGAAATTCACAGTTTTAAGGGGTTATTTCAAATACATAGCTTAAGATAACGTGCAGAGATAAATTAGGTCAACTATCACAAACAAACTAATTAGGTGACCTATTTCGTTATATGGTGTAAAATTCGTGGAAATAGCACGGGATAGCTAGTTTTTGGAATGATGAAAAATAGCCGGTGTTTGCAAAGTCATTGAAAATAGTCATTGTTTTATTGAAACACGGTTCCAGAATGATTATGGAGCTCCTGCGTACAATTCCAGCATATTATGTTGGAACTCCAGCACATTATGAAATGAAATCTTTATACAAATAGCCGTCCATATTTATTGTTTATTTTTCTAGCCATATGCATAATTTTTCCATTGATTATACACATATAATACATAAAATATACATATATTTTACGTCCACCACCTATTTTTAGTTTAAGTAGTTGGGCGGACGGCTATTTGAGTTACTTCTTTTTATGAAATTCCAGCACATTATGCTAGAATCTCATATGTAAAAAATTAGAACTCCAGCATATTATGCTGGAATTTTTTCGAATTTTTAAGAATGTTTTTGTTTAGATTTTATTTTTACATAAAAAATAACTAAATTTTAATTACTTTTAAAATCATGACTATTTTTAAATTATCAATTGTAAATCTCACTATTTTCAAATATGACTGACTTACCAAATATTAATGGAAATGAGGGAAGGCACAAAGGCTTGTCTGGTGCACCCACTATAACAAAAGTTCCTTTAACTTTGAGCAGTTCTAAGTAGGGCCCAAGAGAGTGATTTGCTGACACTGTATCCAATATGAAGTCCAATGTCTTCTGCCTCGACTGTCATTATTATGATATCCAAATTAGGAAAAAAACACTGATTTTAATAGTAATTTTTAATAGTTTATACATATTTAAGCATGCTATTGATGCGCATGCGCACACATATATATGGAAATTATAAAAAGAAAAGGAGGAAGAGGAAATATATAACAAACCTGCATTTGATGTGTATTAGAGCTAACAATGAAATCATCAGCACCTAATTTGGATTTGGCCTCATTTTCTTTGGATAAAGAAGTGCTTATGACAGTAACATAATGCCCAAATGCTTTTGCAAATTTAATAGCCAAATGTCCCAATCCTCCCAAACCAATAACTCCTATTTTTTTACTTGTTGAGTTAATCAAGTTATTGTCTTTCATTGGGCAAAACACAGTAACTCCTGCACATAACAATGGTGCTGCTCTATCCATTGGTAGGTTTTCTGGTATAGCAACCACAAACCTTCAAATAATAATAAGAATAGAAATTAGTTTATCAAAATTGAAATTAAAAAACTTAGGAAAGGATATTAGTAATTAATACTTAATAGTTTACCTATAATCAGCAACTAGCATTTTGGAGTAACCTCCATAGGTAATGCTACCATCCCAAAAGACACCATTATAAGTGAACTGAACTTTATCACAATAATTCTCTTCTGAGTTTTTACAAAATTCACAATCTAAGCAAGATGCTGACATGCATCCAACTCCTACTTTATCTCCTGTTTTGAAATTGGTTACATTGCTCCCAACTTCCATAACAATCCCAGTAATCTCATGCCTAATTTACAAGAATTAAAAAAAATTAGAAACATAATAAATCTGGAAAAGTAAAAGGAGAAGAAAAAGAGACAAGTTTTTATAATTATTACCCAGGAACAACAGGATACGTAGTGATACCCCAATCATTTTTGGCATAGTGAAGGTCAGTATGGCAGATTCCGCAGTATAAAATCTTGATGGTCACATCATTTACACCATTCTCTCTGTGTAAGCATGATGCGAAAATATATTTTCAGTTGACAAAACCATGCATTTAAATATGCATAGAACAAACCAAAATATATAAGACTGCATCCGTTTCATTTTATGTGATAACCTATTTGTTTGGCATGAAAGTTATACTAAAAGTACCGTTCAAACACATGGTCTTAAATATCCCATGAGATTTTCTTTTCGATACAAGAGCATATAAGTAAAGGTAAAATGGAAAGTTTAAAGTTAAAAAAAATTTACACATCAAATGTGTATTCTATTTTTAACAGACTAAAGTGTAATATAAAATGGGATATATATATATATGCATGAAAATCATGAATACCTTCTATTGAAGATGTAAGGTGTGATCTTGCCAGAAGAATCAAGAGCTGCCCATCCTGAAACAACTTGGGTGTGGTTTTGGGTTGTTTTTGCCATGAAAACTTTCCTTTTCTTGGGGTGGTGGGAATTTACTCTCTTTGTGCGAGGAGAGTGGGAGATCTAGAGGCGAGATTTATTTTTTTTAATTTTAGATTGTGAGTTGTTGCTGAGAAGTGAGAGTAGAGTACAACAGAGAGCTCCTTTTATAGTGTTAGACTAGATTTTAAGATGAAAATTAGGTTGTTAAGGGTGGTTTTGACTCTAAAACAGTACACACTCATTTTTATATTGAAAAGTATCCCATGTTAATTCCAAAGAAAATACATCCTACAAAATGACAAAAAGTATTGTTTTACCGAGATACTGACCTAGCTTTTTTTTTTCGAATGTAGTAATCCAACAGAGATTCCTCCTCGAATTTTGTCCTTATCATTTCTTTTTTTATTCTTTTTCTCCAGCCATTCAATTGAAAATACACCCTTTTACTCATGTAATATCAATTCAATCCACGTGCAATGTATAAATAAAAATTTCTTTAATTTCCTATACTTTTCTTTCACCTTTCTAGCACTTAAATAGAGACCCCATATTTATACTAGAAATAATTTAAGCTCGAACTACGAATGAAAATATGACGATCTTGATTCTCATCTTTGACATAGTAATTTTCAGAAAATTGAAAAATAAAATTTAGTGCGAGATCAATCTCCAACTCCTCCTTGTTATACTTTTTATATGGGGTAAAAGCAAAAAAGAAAAAAAGAAACAACTTACTGAAATGTCACAAAGAGAGTAGCCATCACACCAACTCCTTTTCTAGTCAAAATGTCAAATAGTTAGTACTCCTATTAAAACTGGTTCACACAATGTGGAAAACTAATGATAGAATCATAGTAGAAATTAGACTCCATTGACCATTGACCATTTCCACTTCAGGTGGACCATCTGGCCATTCCAAAGGTTGTTAAGGCTATTGAATAAAGAGAACAACACCAACAACCACCCACCAAAATCTCGTGGGATCTGACAAGAATAATGTGTATGCAGACCTTACCCTTACTCCGATGGGATAGAGAGGTTGTTTTCGATAGACCCTCGGTTCAGAAAGAAGGAAATAAAACAAGAATAAATAATTCATCAGTAACGTTAACAGAAACCGTAAAAATAGTAACAAAAGCATAAAAATTAAAAGATAGATGACATGCAATAACAATAACTAGTACTAGTATTTAAGGCTTGGGGCTAACACAAACAGAAAGAAAGGATAGTGCGGAAGAAAAGCATGTATGAGAATCTTTTTGTAATTTGCACGAAAGCATTTCTTATTTACCCATGAATTTCGTAGAATCTCATTCCCAATTACTTGATCTTAAGATTTAGTCCACGGAATAATAAAGTCATTTCCTATAAAAGCCTCTTTTGTCTTCATTTGAAACCAAAAAATTAAAGTCGATCATTTCTATTTTAAATCTTACATCTTTTTTGTGAAGAAACATGAAAATGAAGGTTAATATAGCTAGGTAGAATTTGAACTAATAAAAAGGGAGAGAGAGTTCATTACTTTTGTTCTTTCTTTTTGCCGTTATGGTATAAAATGGAAGCCCAAACAATCAAAAATAAGTTAGAATGTGAAAAGGCTCGACCATTCATTATAATAATAGTTGTTCCGGGTTGCTGAGTTGTTAAATAAACAAGGAAATTAAAAGAAAAGATAGGTTGTTTAAAACAATTATTTCTTTTATATATATTTATTTGGTTCGTTCTTTATTTTTATGCTAGAGAATTGTGTAACTATTTCAGTGTAAAATATCTTGTTGAGAATCAACCAGGGGTCGTACTTCTTGGTCCCATTTAACTTATACTTTGACCTTCTTAGTTATGTCATTCAACTAACTGGTCACCTTTATATGTAATCTAAAATTAGCCACTTTAGGTACTTCATATGAAGTTGCTGAATAAAAGAGCCAGATTTGTCACTTTTTTTCCACGAAGCTCACAAGAATTTATTATTAATTGAATGTATGCGATACTGTCCTCTAGCCATTACCTCCGATCTTCATTTTTTTGTTTTTTTAATGGAATTTTTCAACTTAAGACTTTTTTAAACAAAAATTTGATGGATTATAATAAGCAGCGGAAGCAATCCCAGTATCAAAATCACATGTAACCTAGACAACTAGTATAATTTCACGGGTTACCTCTTGAAGCGTGAACATATCTCTTCTACCACGTAAAACTTCAGTTCATAACTTCTCAATGGAATCTCCATCAACCGCACAATCGTGATCCTCGAACGTTCCACGGTCTTCTACTGTGTTACCCAAATAATATCGAAAATAGCAATTTCGTGTGGGCGAAATTTCTAGGAAAACTTGGCTGAAAATTTCAGCCACCATGTGCTCTCTCCTTTATGTGAAAAACATTATGTATTTATAGCACAAGTTTTAAGGGTTAAGACCCTTTTCCAAAACCTGTTGGATTTTATTTTCCATCAGAAAAAAGGATTCCTTTGTTTCCTATTATTTAGGCACAGTAGGGACCACATAATTTAATTAACAAGACTCCAATTATGGAATTAATTTCTAATTTTCGAAATTGATATCTACCATAATTAATTATAAATTATTCCACTAAAAATTCGTAATTGCACTCCTTATCCAATTTCGAAATTTATCCATTAAATCTCATTTAACTCTTCATGTTAAGATTCAGACACTAATCAATTAAATTAAATTACTGACGATTTAATTTATTGATTATGTCCTTTAGATTTTCGCTTAACTTATTTCATGTGTCGGATACAAAATTCACCGGCCGGGTTTACACATGAAAACTTATAAGCTTTCATAAAGGTGTATCATCAATCTCTAAATCGAGACATGGATTCCATCAACTAACTATTACTTCGCCAATGTACATTATTATTATCAAATTTACCAGGCATATTGATCCACGAAAGAATCTCGTCTTTTAATAAATCAAAACAATAATATACATAGCTAATAATAATTATATCAAGATTAAGAGTATAAGTACATTTAATTACTAGAGAGTTTATTTTATTAAGTCAGTATAAAATACTTATCTCTACCTGGTCCGTTCAATACATACAAAATGTGCTAGCACAAGAAGTTGAAATTAAACCATTCCCATAATCAAGATAAATTATATTTAATCTTGTGCTACAATCATTCCTAATGGTTTGTCCAATTCCATCATTAGATTGTGAACTCAAACTTTATACTTATAAGAACCGATGATTTAATCTTCCGTGTATAAGCTAAACTATATACAGTAAATCATCTACTATATAATCAAAGGACACAGACTAATATATGATATATTTAAAACTTTATTAAAACTAAATAAATAATTGTTTCATAATAAATACTATATCTAAATCAAACTCATGGTTAATAGTATATATCCCAACAAAATTAACTTGAATAATTTAGAAAAATAACAAAATTCATTTATTTTTCAGTTGGCTTCGACAAAAGCTACTGCGTTTTCTGGGATAATTGGTTTTACAGTCTTTATAAAAAATAATTTAATTTTTTTTATACCAAATATTTTTATTTTTGCACATAAGAGGTAAGAAATTAATACATAAGAGCTCATAATTTCTTTTTTCCTATTCAAATTGTGTATAGGAGATAGAGGGTGTTTGGCTAAGCTTATAAGCTGGTCAAACTGGCTTATAAGCACTTTTTAATTTATCTACGTGTTTAGTAAAATTAAAAGTGCTTATAAGTTAGTGCTTATAAGCCAAAAATAAGCCAAAAGTCATAAGTTGGTCTCCCCCAACTTATCAAATTTCATCTTATAAGCACTTTAGGTTTGACCAAAATATTTACTATTCTATCCCTAAAATACTTCTTTTTAAACAAAACTCTTTGTATACCCAATTTTTTAATTGCTTATTATTAATTTCAGCACTTTTATCCAAACACGTAACTGCTTATTTTTTAAATCAGCTTCAGCAGTTAAAAATACTTTTCAGCACATATGCTTATCAGCTACTCTAAATCAGCTAAGTCAAATGGGCTCATAATTTCCTCGTGTTTATTTTGTTGTTAGTACTTAAAATGCACATGTAAAAGACTTGATATGCAGGACTTTGAGTCTTTGAACAACCCCTGCATGCATCTTCATTTCCTTTTCACTTCCACACTATTTAAATTTAGAAGTTGTTTGATTGTTGTACGGAAACTTCCTTTGGTTTTCAATTTCATGGTGTTTGTCTCCTACTAAAGAGAAATTCATAAGAAATTACTAACTTTAGACTTATATAAGTTGACTAAGTCCTGAATGGACGGGCCCAGTGGGTTTGGAGGGAGTTTTCCACATGGGAGATGGGGGTTCGAGCCCCTCTCAATGCCTTCTGGGTTTGAACCTGTCGAACGGGGCTTGCCTAGTGTGGTTTACACCCCCTGTGTGGTTTGCAGGCTATTACACAGTGGGGAGTTTACCCAGTGCGTACAGAATACTCACCCGAAAGGCAGAGACTGTAGAGGCTGTAGCAGCTGCGAGTTTTTCTGGGGTTCCAAAAAAAAAGGGTGTTTAGAGTGTTTGACAACAAAAAAAACTGCTTAAAAAAAGTTAAAAAGTGCTTAAAAAAAACCAAAAGTAACAAGTTGGCTAACCCCAACTTTTTTTATTTTGGCTTAAAAGCCATTTTAGTTTGACCAATAAAATTACTCTCTTGCCCTTATAAGTTTTTATAATACCAAAATTACCCTCTTCTTTCCTCTTCATCTTCATTTTTATAATACCAAAGTTTTTATATTTTTATCTTTTTAATAAGAAAAAGTGCTTACCACCACTTGTTTGCCAAATACTTCAACAACTTTTTTTAAGCTTCAGCACTTTTATCCAAATATGTCACTGCTTATTTATAAAATAAGCTCCAACACTTAAAAACTACTTTTAAACACTTATGCTTAAAAGCCACTTTTTTTAAGCCAATCCAAACGGGCTCAAAATAAGTTGACTAAGAAGGAAGCTCTTAAGCCTCTCCATCAGAAAATTCTTCCCACACACACAAAAAAAGAGCATTGCTGAGAAAGAAGAACAAAAAATGTGGTTGTTAAAGTGTGTAGCGTACGGAAGTAAACTGTTGGCCTAACTAAAGCTCTTGGATTATATTACCCATCGGTATATAATGTATCGTATTGTACTATATTATATTGTATTGTATTATTTTATGATTATAATATTTGGATAGATTGAATTATTTGTTGCTGTTAAATAATATTTTGTTGTTTGGTTGATTGTATCATATTGCACTGTAACTGACAAATTTACTAAAATACCCTCAATTGTTTTATTAGTTTACCAATGTTAAGGATTTTTGTTTATAAATTTCAATGGTTTATAACTTTCTCGCGGTAGTGTTTAACAACATTGTACCATATGAAAGAGTAATTAAATGACTTAGCTATATATATATATTTGGGTATATATTACTTGGTGAATCACATTAGCAAACCATAATAATCATCAAGTATTTATGTTATACAAATAAGAATCGTCAAAATAATCATACATAATTTCAAAGTAATATGAGGTTATCTACTCAAACAACTAGATTTAGTTGCAATACAATAGGAGACTATAGTAACTAATACAAAAATATTTTAAAAAAAGCACTCGTAACTTGAACAAGAGCAAAAATCTGAATTTTTTTAACTATTATTAGAATAAAAAAACAATGATTAAGAAAAGAATGAAGGAGTTGGTGGACAAAGATAAATAATAACACTTTGCATACTTTAAAACAACCAATATTATAAAGTTGATTGTAGATAAAGTAATTAGAATTAGAAATACAAATCAAAGTAGAAGAAAGAATAAAACAAAACAAAGCCAAAAACTATACCTGATGTTGGAGTTGGAAGCGGCAGTAGGAAAAAAGAGACTTCACGTAGGTTATAGAATTATATTTGGGATGATGTTTTATGAGAAAGAGACTTCACCTATTACTTTATAATTCTATTACTTTATAGAATTATAAAATAATAGGTTATGGCAATAATTAGAATTAAAGAAAAAACAATTTCACCATACCGAATCAGTTGCTTCAAAAAATGAGATTTTTCATTATTTCGGAACAATGAATTTAATAATACAATACAACTAATTTTAACTAAACAATCAAAACAGATATTATTTTGGGATAGTAATAAAATACGATACTCTGGGTAACAACCATCAAAACAAGCTATAAGTTTGTTTTGATGATTGACAAAGTAACTCAAGCATGAACTATGTTCATACACAGTGTACACGAAAATGGGGAGATTTGAGCACAAGGCATGCACGTGAAAGAGATAAGCTTAAGTGGTTATATATGTTATCTCCTGAACGAAAAAGTTGCATAATTGATGATGATAGGATATAATTACGTATTTTAGTCGCTTATTACACTCTAATTTACTGTACTTTAATTGAGTTTGAGCTTTAACCGCTAGTGTTTTGCACTAATGGTGTGTTTTATGCCTTGTAGGAGTGATTTCGAGCTATATAGATGTTATAGAATGAATTCAAGTGATTTGGAGCTTTAACATTTGAGTAAAAGTTCAAGGAATTAAGTCGGGATCGTGTTTAAGGGTCAACGGATGATAGTTAGAGCGAACAAAGAATCCAGTATGCATATTGCGCACAGTCTAGTAAAATAGATATAACCTTTTGCTCAGAACTCTATTTTTTGTTCACAATATATGGTTGGAAAGTTAACTCAAAAGGCTACAACTTTCATGTTTTACATTTTTCCAAATCCGGAACAGAACAGGGTGAAAAATTTGCAATAGCGCGTCCGCGCTAGTTTTAGCGCGCCCAGGACAGAAAGTTGTCCAACTAGCGCGCCCAGATGCGCGCCCAGGTGCGCGGCCGCGCTAGTTAAGCCCAGAAAAAGTGTCCTTTTTAACCTTGGAGAAGGTATAATTGTTTGGGCCCAACCCTACTTGGTATATATACATAGGAGAACGTTTTTGATAAAATTTTTGACCAAGGAAGAGCACAGAGCCGCCGTGGAGGCCGGGTTTCATCTTTTCTTCCCCAAACTTAGTCTTTTTATGCTTCTTTGTATGATTTGTCATTTTGCTACCATGTTTATGTGGAGCTAAACTTCACGTTCTAGGGTTGTGGTTCTTTCATGACTATTGTTATTCGGATATCGATTTCGATTTCTTAGTTTATCATATTGATTTATTTATTCAATCCTGCACTTAATTATTTGATTGCTTGATCACCAATTGAATGCTATCTACGAATCTCAAATTGAACTCGAAAGTGGGAATTCTAGATTGCATATAGGATTGAATAGAGCAAGTTCTTGAACCTGGGCCTCGGGGAACATATTCGCGTTTAGGATAGACATATACCTAATTGCCTTTCTTGGTTGATTTACAGGAACTATAAATGCATTCTTGTTGATTCTAATTCCATAGACATATAGGCGTTAAGTTAGCTTGAATAGGCGAGTAAGAACTCGACAGATTATTATGAGCAATATTAACCCTGTCAACCAATAAACTAGATAAATTAGTTAGTCAATTCAATTGAAGAATACAATAGGATTATTAGATAGCCCATAACCCTAGATCGTTTTCATTAAATTGATATCATCAAAATAAGCTCTTTCTCTTTGTTAAAAGTTCATTATTTGTTTTTATTTATTTAATTAGTTTAGAATAAAATACTTCTAGGTTTAATTCTTGTATAGATAATTAGGATAGTCTAATTTAGTTAATTATTAATCACAAGTCCTCGTGGGATCGACATCCGACTTTTAGTCACTTTATTACTTGACGACCGCGTTCGCTTGCGTGTGTGTTTGGCCGCAACAAGTTTTTGGCGCCGTTGCCGGAGACTTAGAAATTAACTATTCTCCTAGATTGGATTTTTAATTTTTGCCTATTCAAGTTTTTATTTTTTATTTTTAACTTAGTTTAATATTTTATTATCTTTGTTGACATGGCATCTTGGAATGAGAATTGGTCAAATATTGGTTATTCTTATTATAGTGATTCTTGTCCATATTGTGGAGGACCACACTTGTGGCAAAATTGTGCATCTCAATTTGATATGTGGAATTTTTGTAATATGTGTGGTGGTCAAGGTGGCCATTGGGATGGTTGTCCTAATTCTTATTATCCTTCTCAGAGTTCTTATTATAATGTTTCTAATAATGCTTATGAGTTTGATAGGAGCAAGGAAGTGGAGGATATGGAAAGCATAGTTTGTATTATGGACATGATGAGGCAAGTAGTTGAGCTACAATGTGACGACCCAAAGGGTCATCACCTATTTTCTGATTCGTTCCGTGCTTCCGAGGCCTTGAAAACCTCACTTTTACTTGCCTCAATTTACGTGCGCAGTCCGGACGCGTAGCCGGAAAGCTTTTATGTTAAAATATGTGAATTCTGTGAAAAATTTAAAGAATTTTGATATTAATATTATTAAGGTTGACTTCGGTTAATATTTTTGGTAAACGGACCCGGACCCATGATTTGACGGTCCTGGAGGGTCCGTAGAAAAATATGAGACTTGGACGTATGCCCGAAATTGAATTTCGAGGTCCCAGGCCCGAGGAATGAATTTTTCCATGAAATTATTTTCTGAAAATGTTTAAGGAAAATAAAAATAAAATTTGATCAAAAAGTGATGGTATCGGGCTCGTATTTTGGTTCCGACGCCCGGTACAAGTCTTAAATATGTGTTAAGCGCTTTCTGTAAAGTTTGGTCGAAATCGGATGTTATTTGACGTGTTTCAGACCTAAATAGCTAAAGTGGGAAGTTTATGAAGTTTGAAATGAAAATGATTATTTTGAGGCTTGATTCATTGTTGTTGATGTTATTTTGGCGATTTGATCGCACGAGTAAGTCCGTAGGATATTTTTGATGTTGTGTGCATGTTTGGTTTGGAGTCCCGAGGGCTCGGGTGAATTTTGGATAGGCATCAGATTGCATTTCTCAATTTTGTAAAATCTGGTATAAGGCTTCTGTGATTTTCGCAAATGCGATTGAAATTCTCGCAAATGCGAGCTAGTGGTCATCGCAAATGCGATGCAATATTCGCAAATGCGAAACCTGGCCTCTAGCATGATGATCGCAAATGCGATCGTTTAGCTCGCATTTCCCAAATCTGGACTGTCGCAAATGCGACTTGCTAGGTTGCAAATGCGAACCTCGTGTAGCTGAAGGGAGTTCACAAATGCAAACTAGAATCGCGCATTTCCCAAGTCTAGTTGAACCCAGGTTCGCAATTCCCATATCTGCAACCTGCAATTTTCATACTTAGACGATTTTTAAGTCTCATTTTTCAAATCTCTCAAACCCAAACACCCATTGGCGATTTTTCAAGAACCCTTCCTCCTCCAATCCATTTGTAAGTTGATTTTCACTTAATCTCTTCAATTTTTAACATCATTTATCATGTTTTCATCTCAAAATCAAGGTTTTTCATGGGTGAAAATGGGAATTTTGTGTAGAACCTAGGTTTTCTTAAAATTGAGGATTTGGACCTCAATTTGAGGTCCGATTTCAAAACGAATCATAGATATGAACTCGTGGGGGAATGGGTAACCGGGTTTTGGTTCGAACCTCAGGTTTTGACCACGTGGGCCTGGGGGCATTTTGGGAATTTTTGAGAAAAACTTTGGGAAATTCATTTTCATGCATTCAAGTTGATTCAATTAGCATTTGTTGATACATTAAAGTAATTTGTGACTAGATTCGAGCGATTTTGTGGTGAATTCGAGGGGTAAAGCTATACTAGAGGCTTGAGTGGATTTTTGGAGTATTTGAGGTAAGTGTGTGATCTATCTTTGGCTTGAGGGAATAGGATTAGAATATTAATTGCTAATTGCTAAATATTGAGTACGGTGTATAGGCATAGTGACGAGTATCTATACACCGGCGTCTAGCATGAACGTGAGTCCTTATTGTGCTTATTCTGGTTTTGTTTTGACTCTTCCTTGTTAAATTGATGAACTCTATATAATGTGAAGAGTATGAGAAAGAAATTTATGACTTGTAAACTCTTTGGAGCGGTTGCTCGAATGATAAGTAACTATTGAGTGAGAAATGAAAGAAAGAGAAAGAGATGAGATTATTCCCTTGCTGGGCTTTTTACGTACTTTGATTATCTCCCTCGCCGGGATGTGAAAGTTATTGCTATTGTTCCCTTACCGGGATTTGACTGTTTACTTGTGTTTTCCCTTGCTGGTATATCTACTACTTTTGTCTATCTCCTCGCCCCCATTGTTTGTGATTGCTTTTTGGGTGAGGTTGAGTGATAAAGCACGATGGGTGATGTCGTGCATGATTGTTTTGATTATTAATGCACGAAGGAACATTCCGTGCCCTATTTTGATTATTAATGCACGAAGGAACATTCCGTGCCATGTTTTGATTATTAATGCATGAAGGAACATCCCGTGCCACGTTTTGATTATTAGTGCACGAAGGAACATTCCGTTCCATGTTTGATTATTAATGCACGAAGGAACATTCTGTGCCATGTTTTGATTATTAATGCACGAAGGAACATTCTGTGCCATGTTTTGATTATTAATGCACGAAGGAACATTCTGTGCCATGTTTTGATTATTAATATATGAAGGAACATCCCGTACCACATTTTGATTATTAATGCACAAAGGAACATTCCGTGCCATATTTTGATTATTAATGCACGAAGGAACATTCCGTGTCATGCCTTGATTATTAATGCACGAAGGAACATTCCGTGCCATGTTTGATTATTAATTCACGAAGGGACATTCCGTGCCATGTGTGCTTTATTACTCTTGTTGACTTTGTAGTTTTACCATTTCATTCCTTATTTATTTACCTTGTATTCTAAGCTGCTACAACCCCTACAGCATGCTCCCCTCCCTCTTGACTTGTTAAGTTTCTGTTTTCTCTTTTATATATATATATATATATATATATATACCGCACAGGTTTTGTTTGATAGTCCGGTCTAGCCTCGTCACTACTTCGCCGGGATTAGGCCAGGCACTTACTAGCACATGGGGTCGGTTGTGCTGATGCTACACTCTGTGCATTTTTTTGCATAGATCCAGGTGTTGGAGCAGCATTTGAGTAGCAGTAGCATTTTGGGAGCGAGCTTCCAGTCCAAGGACATTCGAGGTAGCCTTGCTGACGTCCGCAGGCCCGGAGTCCTTTCTATTTCATCCAGTTTGTTATTATTGTACCGTAGTAGACAGTTCTATGCTTTATTTGAACCTTGTATTTAGAATTCTCTAGACGTCCGTGAGTATTGTGACACCAGTCTTGGGTAGAGGATTTGTTAAACTTCCACATTTCTTTCAGTAAATTATATTTGTGACTTCCGCTTTATTGTTAAATGCTTTATTATTGTTAATATTGTCGATGTTCGCTAAAGAGGTATTTGATAATTGGCTTGCCTAGCTTCCATTAGTAGGTGTCATCACGACTCCCGAGGGTAGAAAATCTGGGTTGTGACATACAAGATGAAAATAGAAAGGCTGCACAAAGAATTAGTACAACAATCATGAGAATGAAGGACGAGGCGGATGAAGTGGCTGAAGAGAGCGAGTTCCCTCCAGAAAATAATTTTGAAGAAGCAGATACGGCGAGCCAATCTTGGCTAGAGGAACAAGCTCAACTTATGAAATCTCATGAGTTTCTCCGTGATGGTCTTTCAAATATGACAAAACAACTAATAGAAGCAAGAACTGAGCCCAGGCAAGAGATAGACCGATTTGGCTCAGATATCCATGACTTGCATGCTTAATTGAATAAAAATATTGAGGTGTCTGATGCCTACAACTAGTTTTTGTGGATATTGGCCATCTTGTGGAGCGGAAAGAGGAATTTCAACTATTCGACCAAAATATTATTAATAATGCCAAGGTTGACGAAGAGTGCAAAATTGAGGGTGTCAAAAATAATGCAATTTTGGAGTTGGAGCGTATTGGACCTCATTCTAAATATTTTTCAATATTGTGTTTGGTTGGTGACATAGGAATTGATCCATTCGAGCATAAAGAGGAGTCAATGGATGAGGAACAAAGTGTTTATATTCTGAAATTTGCAATGCCAAGGAGACAAAACGACATTCCCCACTTAAGGTCCAAGAAGTGTAAGATGCGATATCTATTGCTTAGTTCCTTTATTTTCACACCACCGCCTCATGAACGTGACAGAAAAATTGATGCAAAATTGGAGGCGCAATTTATATCCTCAAAGTGGAGGGAAAAGTGGTGAAAGTGATGGCGTCATACCACGACGTTATATCAAGCGCTAGTTGGGAGGCAACCCAGCTTTACTACTTTTTTTATTTTTGTTAATTTAATTTATTTTTATTATTTTGTAGTATTATTTTTGTATTTTATAGGAGTAAGAGCATGGAGTCAAAGCCAATAGGCGAGTGCAAAAGCAAGCATATATTTGAAATAAGTGTGGGGTGACCGCACTAAGGACCATCCTTGGGAGAAGTTTGAGTATCCCGTGAGCTGCTAATGTTTCGGCCTTTGGCCTACCAGGGAGTCTCTTTTACCCTCTTGTTATTTTTAGTGTGCATTGAGGACATTGCACAATTTTAAGTGTGGGGTAGGAGATTGTCTGGGTGATTTTCTGTGCTATGTTAGTTTAGTTATAATACTCGTTCTTAGTGTAGTAATTTCTTTTTTTTATTAAAAAATTTAGACTTTTTCCGACGATGGATTTTGTGGTTAGCTTTCTTGAGGGATTAAAGTCTAAACAAAAAACGCAAAAATATGTCTTTTAGCTTTCTTTAGGTAGTAATAATCCCCCGTGATTTTTTTTGTGCCTCGGTTCTTTTTCATGGGATGTAGTTTGAATCGGGCAGTAGTATTTTTTTATATTTTAGAGTATATTAGAATTTAGGGAATAAATAGAGGAAGAATGATGAACCTAGGCACCCTTGGCTTGTTTCATAGTAGCATATATAGGCTTTGGCATGTGTAGTATCTTCCATATGATTTGAAATTATTGATGATGCCTTGCTTAGTTGGATAGCATGTCTTGTGATGCCTATGTCTCGTTTTCTTGACATATATTCACTTTGTGCTTCATGCTTAATATCTCGTGGCTCCGTGAATACTTGCATTTGTTTGAGAGTCAGA
>MU741935.1:50813-68385 GCA_026770625.1 Nicotiana glauca
ATTAAAGTAGTGCTTAAAGAAAGAGGGAACATTGTTGGGAGTGATTTTATTTGTGAAATTGAAGTTGGGATTGAAAAATTTGCGCTCAAAGTGATTATGTGATGTGTTAAAGTGCTTAGGAGGGTGAACCACTATTCCTAAATATATCCTACCCGTCCCTTAGCCCACATTACAACCATGAAAAATTTCTAACTGATTTTAGATCGAGCGAGCCTATATTAGTAGAGATTTACATTAAGGTCAAACCTATGGTACCGATTACATGCATGTGACTTCTTTTGAGAGGGTGAGTGATATTTTCTTTGATATATATATATATGAGTCCTTAAAATATATTTGATCATGAGATTCTAATATGTGGATTCAACTTACTCTCTTGTCTTGGATGTGAGGGCACATGGTTTCATGAGGGATAGGTAACGTTATTAGACTTCTCTACGACGTTGGGTATTCAAGCCATGAGTGCATTGTGACATTGAGTCGGTTTTTGAGGCTAGCGTTTTTGTGAGAATATTGTCTTTGTTTGAATATTTTTGAAGAGTAGCATAAGTAAAGGGAAGTGTATGATGATTGCATATGCTAGAGTTTAATTATTGCTATCAACCATAATCATTGGTGTAGTGTGCTTCAAATATGTTATGTGCTCATAGATAGAGCAAATTTTTAGTTGACTCGAGGACGAGCAATGTTTAAGTGTGGGGTGTTGATGATAGGCTATAATTACGTATTTTAGTCGCTTATTATACTCTAATTTACTGTACTTTAATTGAGTTTGAGCTTTAACCTCTAGTGTTTTGCACTAATGGTGTGTTTTATGCCTTGTAGGAGTGATTGCGAGATATGTAGATGTTATGAAATGAATTCAAGTGATTTGGTGCTTTAAAGTTTGAGTAAAAGTTCAAGGAATTAAGTCGGGATCGTATTTGGAGGTCGACGGATGATAGCTAGAGCGAACGAAGAATCCAGTATGCATATTACGCACTGTCTAGTAAAATAGATATAACTTTTTTTCTCAGAATTCCATTTTGGCTCCACAATATATGGTTTGAAATCTAACTCAAAGGGCTACAACTTTCATGTTTTACGTTTTTCCAAATTCGGAATAGAACAAGGTGAAAAATTTGCAATAGCGCGGCCGCGCTAGTTTTAGCGCGCCCAAGACAGAAAGTTGTCCAACTAGCGCGCCCAGATGCGCGCCTAGGTGCGCAGCCGCGCTAGTTAAGCCCGGAAAAAGTGTCCCTTTTCACCTTGAAAAAGGTATAATTGTTTGGGCCCAACCCTACTTGGTATGTATACATAGGAGAACGTTTTTGAGAAAATTTTTGACCAAGGAAGAGCACAGAGCCGCCGTGGAGGCCGGGTTTCATCTTTTCTTCCCCAAACTTAGTCTTTTTATGCTTCTTTGTATGATTTGTTGTTTTGCTACCATGTCTATGTGGAGCTAAACTTCACGTTCTAGGGTTGTGGTTCTTTCATGACTATTGTTATTCGGATATCGATTTCGATTTCTTAGTTTATCATATTGGTTTATTTATTCAATCCTGCACTTAATTATTTGATTGCTTGATCACCAATTGAATACTATTTACGAATTTCGAATTGAAATCGAAAGTGGGAATTCTAGATTGCATATAGGATTGAATAGAGCAAGTTCTTGAACCTGGGCCTCGGGGAACAGATTCATGGTTAGGATAGACATATACCTAATTGCCTCGCTTGGTTGATTTACAGGAACTATAAATGCATTCTTGTTGATTCTAATTCCATAGACATATAGGCGTTAAGTTAGCTTGAATAGGCGAGTAAGAACTCGACAGATTCTTATGAGCAATATTAATCCTGTCAACCAATAAACTAGACAAATTAGTTAGTCAATTCAATTGAAGAATACAATAGGATTGTTAGATAGCCCATAACCCTAGATCGTTTTCATTACATTGATATCATCAAAATCTGCTCTTTTTCTTTGTTAAAAGTTCATTATTTATTTTTATTTATTTAAATATTTTAGAATCAAATACTTCTAAGTTTAATTCTTGTATAGATAATTAGGATAGTCTAATTTAGTTAATTATTAATCACAAGTCCTCGTGGGATCGACATCCGACTTTTAGTCACTTTATTACTTGATGATCGCGTGCGCTTGCATGTGCGTTTGGCCGAAAGGAGCAGGACTCCTCATTCGAAGAGAACTCTATCCTAGATAAGAGATGAGTTAGAAGTTGAAGATGACTAGAACTCTTCCACTAAGGAAGAGTATAGCATAAGAACTCTAGTTATTTCTATCTACTAACTATATATTTCAGGATGTTCTCATTTTATAGGGAAGCACAAACGAGAGTTGAGAACAAAATAACGAGGCATTTTGCAAGTAATTCCTGTGTGATTCAAGTGTGCGAAGCTGAAACTACATGAACCAGGTAGAAGAACCAGTTTCAAATGTCTGTCTTTTATTCTAGTTCAATTGTAAGAAGGCTTTTGAGTTGTACCTTTCAACTTTCTCTAAAAGCACTTGTATTAGGTACTCTGAATGTATTGTTCAGGTTAGAGTTAACTAGAAATTATCGCAACATTCTGAGACTGGTTGCCACAAAGAGTTAGAGATAATCCTTAAGTTTACAAGAGTTTTATAAATGTTGTTTTTGGCTCAGTGATTTAGTGAAGTGTTGGAAAAAATCCTACTGGGTAGTAGGTCGTAATTTATTTACCTTTTGAGCTAGGTGTTTTTCATGTAAAATAGTTATCTTATTTATTTTCAGCATTTATTATTTCGCAACACTAGTATAAGAAACACATAGAAGAACTAGGTCCTTCCACCATTTGTGCACGCGAGAAATTGAACACCACACAAATCACCCTCTTCTTATGTGTTGAAGTATAAAACATCATAAACGTAATCAGATAGTCATAATCCACAAGATGTAATATTAAAAGTATGTGTTTGGTCATAAATTTTTAAATTTTGATTTGGGTGAAGTTTGGTTTGAAGATGGAAATGTGTTTGGACGTTAGTTTTCAAAATATATTTACCAAACTTATTTTGAAAAACATGAAATATGACTTATACCCACAAGTTCTAAAAACTATCACAAATACCCAACAATACCTTCATCAATAGCATTCATTATATCATCACAAACCACAATCCTAAACATAAATAAATTTGATGCAAAACTATCATTTTTATAATGAACTACATAATACACTATCAGATGACCGAGAAAACGAAGCAATATTATTACAAAATAATAAATGGTGGGCTCTTTTACAAAATAAAAAAATTTGGGATAATTTTAGAAAATGTAATAGTAATATTTTGGGCCAAAACCAGCTCTTGGGATTTGGGATTTGGGTTTTGTGTTTTGGAAATTTACCAAAATATGAATAAAATTTATGAATAAACATGAATTTGTCAACAAAAAAAATCTAAATAAATTTTGGCAAAATATGTCCTATATATAAGGTGTGGCTAGCAGCTAGATGAAGTTTCTTGCTTCAATTGGGAAGAATAGAAGTGAACTCTACAAGTTCCTTGTTAGTGTTAAATTCAGACATGACTCCTTTATCTAAACTAACAAGTGCTTCAACCCCACCCCCTTCTCTATCATCTGACAAAAAAATTGAGTTTAAACCACCACTAGCTACTAAGTACTGCTCTTTCAGGCCTGTCCCATCCAAAATCCACGTTATATAATTGGTAATTGCACAAACTGGTAAACTAATACACATTGGTATTGGCTGGCCTTTTTCCCTCATCAAAATACTGCAATGCTGATAGCAAACCATTTTGTTTGACATGATGTTTCTTCCTGAGTTGTTCTTTTTCCTTTCTCAATTCTTGAATCACTCTTGTGCTGCTCCTTTGTTCAATATCCTTGGTCGATTTTATCGAGATTATTATGGAGAGGAGGGTTGAGTCTTGGCCGTAAATTTATTAAGGATCATTGGTTGGTGGAAATATAGATGCATCAATCCATTGTGGCCTACTTGTCACGTAATTATTTGAGGAATAATTATAACGTGCAATAGTTGCCCAGTCATTCATGAAATTAATTACAGTACATAAATCCATCTCTAAGCTTGTGTGATAAACATGCACTGACCGCTATTCCTCCACATTTGTAATGACTTAATTGAGCCACAACAAAATTAATGCTACCCTTGCCATATGAAGTATTCCAACGCAAATTTTTAGGGAAGGCCAAATATTCAGGACAAGTATTAGGAAGATTGACGACATCAGACATGGAACAATTCATTTCAATATTTAATTACAGTGGGGATTTTATTCGCAAATAATACCTGCGGATTTTCATAGGAAATATTATAATTCCTAAATTTAAAATATTTTACCTGCGATAAATGTTTTCCTAGGAAAATCCGTAGGTAACTTTGGCGCCATTATGCACCAAAATATTACCTGGGAATTTACCCTCGAACATAAATCGGCAAGTCATTTCCGTAGGAAAATCCGCTGATAAGCAAATAAAGAAAATGGATAAAATTCTTATGTTAATCGGAAGGAAAATCCATAGGTAATTATACATGAGACTTTAGTTGGAGATATTTTCTTGGGGATTTATCTGGGAATTTGCTTATTTGGGTGATTACCTGGGAATATTATTGCTACGGATTTAGCTGGAGATTTTTCTTGGAGATTCAGCTGGGGATTATCTTAGCTGAAGAATTATCTGGGGGTATTAGTGCTACAAATTTAGTTAGAGTTATTTTCTTTGAAATTTACCCGTGGATTTTCTTACCTTAGGAATTACCTAGAGATTTGGTTGATGTAAATTTAGTTAGAATTATTTTTCTTGGGACTTATTTATTGAAATTACATGTGGATTATATTACTGTAATTTTTGCTAGAAATTTATTCTTGGTAATATAGCCTGGGATTTAACTAGAAATTTTATTACCTAAGAAATTAAATAGAGATCATTTGTGTGATTTTAAACGAATTTGTTCCTTTAGAATTTACTTGATCATTTCATTATACGGTTTTGATTGGGTATTTGTTCTTAGGATTTAGATTGAAATTTTATTATTGTTGTGTTAATTGGATATATAATACTTGAATTTACCTGAGGATTTAATAACTACATATTTAAGTTTAAAATTCTTTAAATATTTTTAAAAATTATTTGAATTTCTAAGAAGATGTTACTTTTTAATTTAATTATTATTTTTTTGAAAGTTACAAAAAACTTTACATATCCATAGGAATTAATTTTATCTATTATAATTATCAATTTATGTGTAGGAAATGTAAATTGTTGATCCTATATAAAATTTAGGCGTAACGGCTTCTTGGCCAATTAAACTTATACAAGATTTTAAAGCCGATACATGAACTTTGGTTTTTTCCATTTAAATACTCGCATTTGACGGAATGAGTACCAATAAATACATCCAGTAGTGCATTTATATCAATTGCGTTGACATGTACAACACGTCATATATTAGACTATTTATTACTTGACATTAAGGGTGTCTAATGGGTGGGTCGGCCCGGGCCAGGCTGGGTAGGAAAAAACTAAAAACGTCCGGGTTTCGAATCGGGCTGGTTATAGGTTAGGGGTTACCGGGCTTAACGAGTTCGGGTTTATCCGGATAAAAAATAAACTGTAAAGGTTACGGGTCCAAGGGGCCGAGCTAGGTTAGTGTTTTTTCTGTTTTTTTTTGGTGTTTCGTATAACTATAGTAATTTATACTAATATAAAGTAAAAATATAAAGAACAATGACGATGGAAAAAAATTGTACTTTTAAATTGTAATTGCTAAATTTATTTCAAAATTCAAACTTATAAATTGAAAGGATTACATTTAACAAGAAGTAAATTAACGAAAAAAGAGTAAATTCAAAGGTTTTGTATTGCCTTAGACTCTAAAAACTTTAAAGAAAATAAAAAATTGAAATCTAGCCTTTAAATTGGTCAGGCCCGGCCCGGTTAACCGGTTCTACAAGGATTTTGGTTGATCGGATTTGACCGATCCGATTAACCGGATAAGTTAAAGTGAACGGACCAACCCCCTAACCCCAGTAACCCAGCCCACCCGGCCCCCTAAGTACTAGGTCGGGCCTGGGTCAACCCCGCATGTTTGACACCTCTACTTGACATGTGTTATTTGTGGGTCCTATTATTAAATACTAAATAAGCAAAAAAGAAATTACAAATTATAAAAAGAAAAAAGAAAGAGAGAAAAAGACCTCACACTTCCCTCCGTTTACCCACCTCTCCCTTCTTATCCGTTCACCCACCTTCATTTCTTTCCTTATTTTTCTTCTTTTTTCCTTTTCTTCGGTGTTCTTTCTCTCTCTTAGTTGTAAATCAAATTCACAACATCACTATGCTCATGGTTAGACTAGAAAAATAAATTTAATTTTGGAATTTTAGAAAATATCAATAGGAATCCATGATTTTAAAACAATGGAGGCCGCCCAATACTATGGTGAGCCGACTAGTCTATGTCAAAGAAGTACGTAAATAGTGAAATCGGAAAGAGGGAAGAAGTCTGCCTCTATAATTGGAAATTTTTGCCCAAAATTCGATAATTTTTCGATGATATTTCTCTTTTCTCTATCTGTCTTCCGGTCTAAGATTGGATATAAAAAGGAAAGAGGGGGTTAATGTAAGAGAAAGGATTTCCATAAAGTTTTTTAGAAAATCCATTGCTATTCTTTGTTTTTCACTATCTCTGCCTTGATTTGGAAAAAAAAAAGAGGAAGAAGGGGGTAGATTAGAGAGGGGGAGTGTGACGATCCAAATGGATCATCACTTATTTTCTTACCCACTCTATACTTTTGAGGCCCTGAAAACCTCATCTAGGGTTGCCTCGATTTACGTACGCAGTCCGACGCGTAGAAAAATGCTCAATTTTAATATTAAGTTGAATAAATTTGTCTCCAGTCAACCTTTTAGGTAAACGAATCCGGACCCATAATTTGACGATCCCGAAGGGTCCGTAGGAAAATATGGGACTTGGGCGTATATCCGGAATCAAATTCCGAGGTCCTAAGTCCGAGAAATAAATTTTTGTGCGAAATTGTTTTTTGAAAATAATTAAGGAAATTAGAAATAAAATTTGATTAAAAGACTATGGTATCAGACTCGTATTTTAGTTTCGGCACCCGGTACAAGTCTTATATATGGTTTAAGCGCTTCATGTAAAGTTTGGTTAAAAACAGACGTCGTTTGACGTGTTTCGGACTCAAAATGGAAATTTAATATTTTATGAAAATTTGGAGGAAATCATGAGTTTTGAGGCTCGATTCGATGCATATGATGTTATTTGGCGATTTGATAGGACGGATAAGTCCGTAGGATATTTTTGAGGTTGTGTGCATATTTGATTTGGAGCCCCGAGGGCTCGAGTGAGTTTTGGATAGGTGTCGGATTGCATTTTTGAACTTGTAAAAATCTGGTATGTTTTCTTCTGTGATCTTCGCATTTGCGAAGATGAGCCTCGCAATTACGAGCTTGCAAATGCGAGCTTTGAGTCGCAATTGCGAAGCCTTGGACCTGGTCTTATGATCGCAAATGCGATCCACTTTCTCGCAAATGCGAACGAGGGATTTCTGGGCACTGATCGCAAATGCGATCCTTGTGCTCGCAAATGCGATCTTTATGTTCGCAAATGCAAAATTTGCAAAATTAGTAAGGTTTCGCAAATGCGAACCCAGCTTCGCATTTCCCACATTTGGTCGGGGTTCGCAATTGCGAACTTCGCAATTGCGATAACCGAGACCTAGTAATTTAATACTTAGTCGATTTTCCACCATTTTTCACCATTCTTTCAAGACCCAAACCCCATAGGCAATTTTTCAAGGACAAAACTTCTTTCAAATCATTTGTAAGTCAATTTTTACTTAATTCTTTCAAACATTTACATCATTTAACTTGTTATCCACTTAAAATCAATGGATTTCATAGGTTAAATTGGGAGTTTGGGGTAAAACCTAGGTTTTTCTAAAATTGGGGATTTGGACCTCAATTTGAGGTCCGATTTCAAAACAAATCAGATATTTGGATCGTGGGGGAATGGGTAATCGAATTTTTGGTTCGAACCTTGAGTTTCGACCACGTTGGCCTGAGGGGTATTTTGGTTATTTTACCTAAATTTACATCTTAGTTGTAAATTAAATAGTAGAAATGGTTTCTTGAGATGTTATTTACGAGATGTAATTGAAATGAATAGATTTTGGCCATTTGGAGTCGGATACTCGTGGCAAAAGAGTGATTTCAAGTTGATTTTTGGAGCCGGTTGAGGTAAGTGGCTTGTCTAACCTTGTGTGGTGGACCTCTTCCCCTTAGGATATGATATTTGGTAATTGAATGCCTTGTACGTGAGGTGACGAGCGCGTACTTCAGCTAATTGTTAAAAAATCCGATTTTTACTTAAGATATTGAGACTGGGTTCTTTAGAATTTTCCTTATTCTACTAGCAATTATAACCTGTGTTAGATTAGAAAAAGTATGTCGGTTGATTTAAATTGCCTATTTGCTTAAGTTACCTTAATTGTACTACGTAGAGCATGTTAGGCTAGTATTATCCTTTGTTTGTATTTTCGTACATCACTTCTGAATATCTTCTTGTTGTGGTTGTGCATTTACATTGGGACTACGGATGTGGGATTCCGGTAGCTCTCCTCTTGTTTGTTTACTTTGGGACTACGGGTTAGATTCTTGGTAGATTCTCCTGCACTTTTACTTTGGGACTACGGGTTAGATCCCGGTAGATTCCCCCGCACATTGATAATTGGACTACGGGACGGTATCCCGGGAGATCCTTCAGATATTCTCATATGATGGACTATGGGACAGTATCCCGGGAGCTCCTCGGACAGTTGATGAAATGGACTATTGGACGGTATCCTAGGAGATCCTCATTATTCGTACTGATATTGAGCTGATTCACTCTGTGTTTACCATATTTTCTGCGCGTTATTGTTGCTTCGTATAACTTGTCTTACTTCATAATTTTATTAGTTATTTCTGCTTATTTTTATGTTGTTACAAGATTTAATATTATATTTTATCTCAGTAGGGCCCTGACATTCCTCGTCACTACCCAACCGAGGTTAGGCTTGGCACTTACTAAGTACCGCTGTGATGTACTCATGCCTTTCCTGTGCATGTTTTTCATGTGCAGATCCAGGTACCCTCACTCAGGCGCACTATCCTTGAGGCAGGGAGAGCTACAGAGACTTCGAGGTACATCTGCAGCGTCCCAGACCAGGAGTCTCTATCTTATTCCAGCTTTAGTAGCTAGTCTATCCTTTTCTTATAGTTGTATAGATATTTTGGAGTTAGAGCAGTGTATTACATTCCTATTAGCCTGTGTTTCCTGTGAGTTTCTAGGTTTTGAGATAATATTGTAGACTTCCGAGTTTGAGTTGTATATGCCAAGTGGCACTTATATACAGTTTTCCTTCTATTTTTTTGCTTAGTTTAGTTAATTGTTTTCCATAAGTTATATTATTTCGCATTGTTAGGCTTACCTAGTCGCAGGGACTAGGTGCCACCACGACATGTTCACCGAGGGCGAACTAGGGTCGTGACAAATTGGTATCAGAGCCCTAGGTTCATAGGAGTCACGGAACACAGGCCGGTTTATTAGAGTCTCGCTGATCGGTACGGAGACGTCTGTACTTATCTACGAGGGGCTATGTAACTGTTTAGGAAAAATCTTCATTTTATTCGATTTCCTTATCGTGCTGTATTTTTGACATCAACTCTAAACTTCTGTCTTCTATTCTCTCACAGATGGTGAGGACACGCCCTAACCAAGATGATCAGGCACCTGCAACCCCTACTGTAACCGTCAGAGGCCAGGGTCGGTGTAGAGTTCGAGGACGCACACATGGTGCAACTAGTGCACCTGCGCGAGCTCTCGTCGAGGCACCACCAGCAAATCCAGCCAAAGCCCAGGCACCTGGCATGCCTACTACTGCCACTACTACTCCAGCTCTTCAGGAGACTTTGGCTCAGTTCATGAGTATGTACACCACCTTGGCTCAGGCAGGGTTTCTTCCCCTTGCTGCAGCCACATCCCAGGCTGGGGGAGGAGCACAGACTCCCGCCGTCCACACTCCTAATCAGTGAGTGCAGGTTGAGTAGGCTCCCGAGATTATTCCCGCACCGCCTACAGCGCCAGTTCAGCCCGAAGACAGGTTAGCTGCTTCAAAGGACGAGCAACGGAGACTTGAGAGGTTCAAGAAGTATGATCCCCTAGTATTCAGTCGATTAGCATCAGACGATGCCTTGGGATTTCTAGAGGAGTGTAACTGTATTCTTTGCATTATGGGCATAGTGGAGTCCGGCAAGGTTTCTTTCACTGCTTTTCAGCTTCAGGGAGCTGCCTATGATTGGTAGCACACTTATGAGATAGACAGTCCAGTCGAGGCTGCTTCACTGACTTGGACCCAGTTCTCGGATATGTTTATGAGAGAGTTTGTCCCTCAGAGTCTCAGGGATGCATGGTGCGCAGAGTTTGAGCATTTCCGCCAGGGTGCTATGACCGTTTCGGAGTATGCTATCCGTTATACCAGGTTGGCCAGGCATGCACCGGCTTTGGTTGCTACAGTCCGCGAGAGAGTTTGCATGCTCATTGAGGGTCTTATCCCACCCATAAGATCTAGCATGGCTCGAGAGTTGGAGACAGACATTCCTTAACAGCAGGTAGTGAGCATTGCTAGGAGGATCGAGGGTATGCTCGCCAGGGAGCGAGTGGAGAGAGAGGCCAAGAGGTCTCGAGAGTCGGGCCACTACTCAGGTGCCCGTACCCTAGCAGCAGGTTGATATGGTAGGGGTTTTGTGGGTCGCCCCAATCATTCAGCTCTTCCAGCAACCAGCAGTGCTCCAGCTCCGCCTATACCTCAGGAGCCTTACTATGCACCTCCAGTTTCTAGCGCGCCTCCTGCGTGGGGTGCTTCCAGAGGTCAATCCAGCAGACCTGGCCCTAGTTAGTCACAGCCACCGTGTCCTCCCAGAGCTTGTTTCGAGTGTGGTGATACACACCACATGGTTAGGGACTGCCCTAGACTTGATAGGGGTGCATTTTCACATACTGCTCAGCCACAGAGTGCTCCTAAGAGTTCTCAGGCCATGATCACAGCTCCAGCTACTACCCCAACTGGCCAGCCGGCTAGGGGCGGAGGTTGGGGAGATAGAGGTCGCCCTTTAGAGAGGGGTCGGGCCAAATATTATGCTATTCCTGCTCGTACTGAGGCTGTTGCCTCTGACTCCGTCATTACAGGTATTATGCTGGTTTTTCACAGAGAGGCATCGATTTTATTCGATTCGGGCTCTACTAATTCTTATGTGTCTTCTTACTTTGCTCCTCATTTGGGTGTGCCTCGGGATTCTTTGAGTGCCCCCGTTTATATTTCTACTCCATTTGGGGGATTCTCTTGTTGTGGACCGCGTATATCGGTCATGTTTGGTTACTATTCATATTTTTGAGACCAGAGCGAATTTATCGTTACTCAGTATGGTTGATTTTGACATTATTTTGGGCATAGACTAGTTGTTGCCCCATTTTGCTATTCTTGATTGTCTCGCCAAGACCGTGACGCTGGCCATGCCAGGTATTTTGCTTGTTGAGTGGAGTGGTACCTTAGATCACACTCCCAGTAGAGTTATCTCTTTTCTTAAAGCTCAGCGTATGGTTGAGAAAGGGTGTGCCGCGTATTTAGCTTATGTGAGAGATGTCAGTGCTGATACCCCTTCTGTTGATTCAGTTCCAGTGGTACGGGATTATCCTGATGTGTTTCCAACTGATCTTCCAAGCATGCTGCCCGATAGAGACATTTATTTTGGCATTGATCTGTTGCCAGGCACTCAGCCCATTTCCATTCCTCCATATCGTATGGCTCCTACTGAGTTGAAGGAATTGAAGGATCAGTTGGAGGAATTGCTTGATAAGGGTTTTATTCACCCCAGTGTTTCACCTTGGGGTGCTCCTGTCTTGTTTGTGAAGAAAAAAGATGGTTCTATGCATATGTGTATTGATTATCTCCAGTTAAACGAGGCTACAGTGAAGAATAGTTATCCTTTGCCTCGTATTGAGTATTTGTTTGACCAGCTTCAGGGTGCACATGTGTTTTCTAAGATTGACTTGCGCTCAGGTTACCATCAGTTGAAGATTCAGGAGCCAGATATCCTGAATATTGCCTTCAGGACTCGGTATGTCCATTACGAGTTCCTTGTTATGTCATTTGGGATGACCAATGCCCTAACAGCCTTTATGCATTTGATGTACAGTGTGTTCAAACTATATCTCGACTCGTTTGTTATTGTTTTTATTGATGATATTCTGGTGTATTCCCGGAGTCAGGAAGATCATGAGCATCACCTGAGGATCGTGCTTCAAACCTTGAGAGAGAAGAAGTTATATGAAAATTTCTCAAAATGCGAGTTTTGGTTGAGTTCCATGGCATTATTAGGCCACATGGTGTTTAGTGAGGGCTTTCGGGTGGATCCGAAGAAGGTAAAGGCAGTACAGAGTTGCCCTAGACCCTCCTCAGCTACAGAGATTCGCAGTTTCCTTGTCTTGGAGAGCTACTACCGTCGATTTGTGGAGGGATTTTTATCGATTACGGCCCCTATGAATAGATTGACCCAGAAGGGTGCCACATTTCAGTGGACAGAGGAGTGTGAGGCGAGCTTTCAAAAGCTCAAGACAACTTTGACTACAACCCCAATTTTGATGTTGCCTACCAGTTCGAGGTCTTATATTGTCTATTATGATGCCTCGAGAGTTGTACTTAGAGCGGTGTTGATGCAGGATGGTAGGGTGATTGCCTACACATCTTGACAGTTGAAGATAGATGAGAAGAACTACCTTGTCCATGACCTTGAGTTAACTGCTATTGTTCATGCCTTGAAGATCTGACATTATTATTTATACGGTGTGCCTTGTGAGATTTATACTGACCATCAGAGTTTGTAGAACTTATTCAAGCAAACGGATCTAAATATGTGTTAGAGGAGGTGGTTAGAGTTGCTGAAGGATTATGATATTACTATTCTGTATCACCTGGGAAAGGCCAATGTGGTGGCGGATGCTTTGAGTCGCCGGGCAAAAAGTTTTAGGAGTTTGGCATATTTACCAGCTTCTGACAGGCCTATGGCGATGGATGTCCAGGCCTTAGCCAACTAGTTTGTGAGATTAGATGTTTTGGAGCCTAGTTGGGTTCTAGCTTGTGTAGTTTCCCAGTCATCCATTATGATAACCCTCCTTTGATTGTCCTTAAGGACAAGGTCCAGCGCGGTGATGCCAAAGTTATGACCATCGGAGATGATAGGGCATTAAGGATGCAGGGTCGGATTTGTGTGACTAATGTTGATGAGCTTCGAGAGTTGATTTTAGCAGAGGCCCATAGTTTGCAGTATTCCATTCATCCGGGTGCCGCGAAGATGCATCAGGACTTGAGGTAGCACTATTGGTGGAGGCAGATGAAGAAAGATATAGTTGGGTATGTATCTAGATGCCTCAACTGCCAGCAGGTGAAGAGTGAGCACCAGCGACCGGGTGGGTTGCTTCAGTAGATAGAGATTCCGGAGTGGAAATAGGAGCGCATCACCATGGACTTTGTATCTGGACTTCCACGGACCTTGAAGAAATTTGATGCCATTTGGGTCATTATGGATCGGCTGACCAAGTCCACTCCTTTCATTCATGTGTATACCACTTATTCTTCGGAGCGTTGGAGGAGATTTATATCCAGGAGATCATCCGTATGCATGGTATTCCAGTTTCTATTATTTCAGACAGAGGTACTCAGTTTACATCGCGGTTATGGAGAGCCGTGCAGTAGGAGTTAGGTAGTCGGGCCATCCGGGTGGCCACGAAGATGTATCAGGACTTGAGGAAGCACTATTGGTGGAGGCAGATAAAGAAAGATATAGTTGGGTATGTGTCTAGATGCCTCAACTGCCAGCAGGTGAAGTGTGAGCACCGGCGACCGGGTAGGTTGCTTCAGCCGATAGAGATTCCGTAGTGGAAATGGGAGCGCATCACCATGGACTTTGTATCTGGACTTCCATGAACCTTGAATAAATTTGATGCCATTTGGGTCATTTTGGATTGGCTGACCAAGTCCACTCATTTCATTCATGTGTGTACCACTTATTCTTCGGAGCGGTTGGCGGAGATTTATATCCGGGAGATCGACCGTCTTCATGGTATTCCAGTTTCTATTATTTCAGACAGAGGTATTCAGTTGACATCGTGATTCTGGAGAGCCATGCATTAGGAGTTAGGTACTCGGGTGGAGTTGAGCACAACCTTTCACCCCCAGACGGACGGACAGTCCAAGCGCACTATTCAAATTCTTGAGGATATGTTCCGTGCGTATGTGATTGAGTTTGGAGGGTCTTGGGATCATTTATTTCCATTAGCAGAGTTTGCCTACAATAATAGCTACCAGTCGAGCATCCAGATGGCTCCTTATGAAGCTTTATATGGTAGACGGTGTCGATCTCCAGTTGGATAGTTTGAGCCGGGAGAGGCTCGGTTGTTAGGTACGGATTGGGTTCAGGAGGCCTTGGACAAGGTCAAGATCATTTAGGATAGGCTTCGTTCGGCTCACTCTAGGCAGAAGAGTTATGCAGATCACAAGGTTTGAGATGTAGCATTTATGGTTGGTGAGAGGGTATTACTTCGAGTATCACCTATGAAGGGCGTGATGAGATATGGGAAGAAGGGCAAGCTTAGCCCTAGGTACATTGGTCCATTTGAGATTCTTGATCGAGTGGGAGAGGTGGCTTATAGACTCACATTACTGCCTAGCTTATCAGCCGTGCATCCAATTTTTCATGTATCCATGCTTCGAAGGTATCACAGCGACCCAGCCCACGTGTTAGATTTCAGCACTGTCTAGCTGGACAAGGACTTGTCCTATGAGGAGGAGCCGGTAGCTATCCTAGACCGGCAGGTTCGTCAGTTGAGGTCCAAGAGATTTCCTACTCTTCGTGTCCAATGGAGAGGTCAGCCTCCCGAGGCATCGACTTGGGAGTCCGAGTCTGATATGCGGAGCCGTTATCCTCATCTTTTTCCCGACTCAAGTACTTCTTTCTTTTGTTCGTTCGAGGACGAACGATTGTTTTAGTGGTGGAGGATGTGACGACCCAAAGGGGTCATCACTTATTTTCTTTACCCACTCTATACTTCTGAGGCCTTGAAAATCTCATATGGGGTTGCCTCGATTTGCGTGCACAGTCCGGGCACATAACCGAAAGGCTTAGATATGAATTAAGTGAGAAAAATGCTCAATTTTGATATTAAGTTGAATAAATTTGACTCCGATCAACTTTTTGGGTAAACGGACCCGAACCGTGATTTGACGGTCCTCGAGGGTCCGTAGGAAAATATTGGACTTGGGCGTATTCCCTGAATCGAATTCCGAGGTCCCAAGTCCGAGAAATGAATTTTTTTGCGAAATTATTTTCTGGAAATAATAAAGGAAATTTAAAATGAAATTTGATTAAAAGACTATGGTATCGGGTCCGTATTTTGGTTCTGGCGCCCGGTACAAATCTTATATATTGTTTAAGCGCTTCCTGTAAAGTTTAATTGAAAACGGACGCCGTTTGACGTGTTTTGGACTTAAAATGGGAATTCGATGTTTTATGAAAATTTGGAAGAAATCATGAGTTTTGAGGCTCGATTTGATGCATATGATGTTATTTTTGCGATTTGATCACACGGATAAGTCTGTAGGGTGTATTTGAGGTTGTATGCATATTTGGTATAGAGCCCTGAGGGCTCGGGTGAGTTTTGGATAGATGTCAGATTGCATTTTTGAACTTGTAAAAATCTGGTATGTTTTCTTCTGTGATCTTCGCATTTGCGAAGATGAGCCTCGCAATTGCGAGCTCGCAAATGCGAGCTTTGAGTCGCAATTGCAAATCCTTGGACCTGGTCTTATGATCGCAAATGTGATCCAATTTCTCGCAAATGCGAATGAGGGATTTCTGGGCACTGATTGCAAATGCGATCCTTGTGCTTGCAAATGCGAAATTAGGCTGATCGCAAATGCAATCTTTATGTTCACAAATGCGAAATCTGGCAAATTAGCAAGGGTTCGCAAATGCGAATCCATCTTCGCATTTTCCATTTGGTCGGGGTTTGCAATTGCGAACCCCAGTTCGCAATTGTGATAACTGAGACCCAGCAATTTCATACTTAGTCATTTTTCCACCATTTTTTACCATTCTTTCAAGACCCAAACCCCATAGGCAATTTTCAAGGACAAAACTTCTTCCGAATCATTTGTAAGTCGATTTTTACTTAATTCTTTCAATCATTTAACTTGTTTTCCACGATGGATTTCATGGGTGAAATTCGGGACTTGGGGTAGAACCTAGGTTTTTCTAAAATTGGGGATTTGGACCTTAATTTGAGGTCTGATTTCAAAACAAATCATATATTTGGGTTCGTGGGGGAATGGGTAACCATATTTTTGGTTCGAACCTCGCGTTTCGACCACGTTGGCCTAAGGGGTATTTTGGTCATTTTACCTAAATATGCATCTTAGCTATAAATTAAATAGTAAAATTAGTTTCTTGAGATGTTATTTACGAGATGTAATTGAAATGAATAGATTTGAGCCATTTGAAGTCAGATACTCATGGCAAAAGAGTGATTTCAAGCTGATTTTTGGAGCCGGTTGAGGTAAGTGGCTTGTCTAACCTTGTGTGGGGGACCTCTTCCCCTTAGGATATAATATTTGGTAATTGGACTACGGGACGATATCCCGGGAGATCCTTCGGATATTCTCATATGATGGACTACGGGAAGGTATCCCGGGAGCTCCTCGGACAGTTGATGAAATGGACTACAGGACAGTATCGTGGGAGATCCTCGTTATTGGTACTGATATTGAGCTGATTCACTCTGTGTTTACCTTATTTTCTGCGCGTTAATGTTGCTTCGTATAACTTGTCTTACTTCATAATTTTATTAGTTATTTCTGTTTATTTTTATGTTGTTACAAGGTTTACTATTATATTTTATTTTAGTAGGGACCTGACCTTCCTAGTCACTACCCAACCGAGGTTAGGCTTGGCAGTTACTGTGTACCGCTGTGGTGTATTCATGCCCTTCTTGTGCATGTTTTTCATGTGCAGATCCAGGTTCCCTCACTCAGGCGCACTATCCTTGAGGCAGGGAGAGCTACGGAGACTTCAAGGTGTATCTGCAGCGTCTGCAGACCAGGAGTCTCTATCTTATTCCAGCTTTAGTAGCTAGTCTATCCTTTTCTTATAGTTGTTTAGACATTTTGGAGTTAGAGCAGTGTATTACATTTCTATCAGCTTGTGTTTCCCGTGAGTTTTCAGGTTTTGGGATGATATTGTACACTTCCGCGTTTGAGTTGTATATGCCAAGTGGCACTTATATACAATTTTCCTTCTATTTTTTTGCTTAGTTTAGTTAATTGTTTTCCATAAGATATATTATTTCCGCATTGTTAGGCTTACCTAGTCGTAGGGACTAGGTGCCATCACGACATATTCACGGAGGGAGAATTGGGGTCGTGAGAGGGAGGAGAGAGAAAAGAAGGGGG
>MU741941.1:7006-47829 GCA_026770625.1 Nicotiana glauca
GTGTTTCGGCATCGGATGTGAAAGTTAAAAGTTTCAAAGTTCATAGGCTTGGATCCGAGGTGAATTTAGTATTTATGCGTTGTTTTTGGTGATTTGAAGAAACAATTTCAGTTTGTGTCATATTATGGGACTTGTTAGTATACTTTGTTGGGATCCCATGAGGCTCGGATAAGTTTTGGAAGAGTTTTTGGAAGATTTTGGCGTTTTGAGCATAAGCATGTAATGATCTAAAGGTTCATTTTTAGTTCTAGAGATTCAAATTTGATTTTGAAACTTCCGGAATTTTGATAATAAATTATAGGACTGATCTGGAAATTTTGGTTTAATTTCATCAAGTCGCGATTGGGTTTTTGACGCAAAATGTGCGTTAATTGTTTAACGAGTGAAATGAGTATCGCACTGGGCAAATGAGCTCTGAATTGAGTTTTGATTGAAGGGTTGTGTTCGTATTATTATTTGTGACTCATAGGAACAAGAATCGTCTAATTCTGAGTTCGTATGATGGAGTTAGAGCCATTTTAGTGAAAATGGCTGTACTGCAATTTAAATTGGCTGCTGGTGTATTTTTTGTAGCAGCAGTGAACAGTAACCGCACGTGAACAGTAACCGCGCGGGTGAACAGTGACCACGCGCGTGAACAGTACCTTGCGGGTGAACAGTAATTCCGAAAAATCTGGGCAGTGAGTTTATATCCGATTTTGAGTTATTTTTCCACCATTTTCAGTCATTTTGAGAGCTTTTGGACGGGGATTGAAGGGTGTTTCAACTGAGATCGATTGGAAGTAAGTTTTATGAGTTAAATACATGATTTATTGAAGAATCATCCTTGAAATCCATGAAAACATAGCCAAATTATAAGAAATTAGGGCTTGAGATTGAAATTCTAAAATGGTGATTTGAGGGGGCAAATGGACTTCGATTTTTGTGAATTTAGTATGTATAGACTCGTGGCGAGATAAGGATCATATTGATATAAAAATTTCTGAGTTTTGAGACATGGGCCTGGGGCTCGGGTTTTGCCAAATCCGTGAATTTTGATATTTTTCGATTATTTTTGATTGGGTATTGTCTCTTTAGTATAATGCAACATATTCGTTGTAATTTTGGACAGATTCGTCACGCGAGGAAGCAAATTCGAAAGGCAAGGGCATCGCGGAGTAGTCTTTTGGCCGTCTTGAGGTGAGTAATGATTTTAAATGATGTCCTAAGGGTTTGAAACCCCGGATTGCACAACGTAGTGCTATGTTGAGGTGATACACACGTTATATGACGAGTGCGAGGTCATTTACTATTGGAGATTGTGACTTGGTCCATCCCGGTTGATATTTTATAACGTATTTGATAAAGACTTGTTGTTTTTCACCATAATTTGGGCTTATTGCCATATTTGGGCTTCGTGCCAATTATTTGAAATCCTTTTGTGAATTTCCATCACTATTTTTCGTCACTAATTGAAATATTATTTGAGCTCAGTCCAACTGAATTATACTATTTCATGAACTCAGCTACATTTATACTCAATTTGAAATTTAAATGATGTTTATAATGTTGTTTGAGCTGAGCACCATTGTTTTACTGATGCCCAAGGGGCTTATGATTATTTTCTGGACTGATTGAGGCCGACGGCCTTATGTGAGGATATGTTGAGTGACATAAGGAGGCTTTCAGGCCTCGAGTGTGATGTGTGAAGGCTTTAAGGCCTTATGATATTGCGCTTGGGCTGTAGGAGCCCCTTCGGAGTCTGTACACTCCCCCAGTGAGCGCAGGGTACCTAAGTGAGTTGGGAGTGGGCCCGAGAGGCCGATGTTGTGTTTTGTGAGTTGCGAGTGAGCCCAAGAGGCTGATGTTGTGTGTTTTATGAGTTGAGAGTGAGCCCGAGAGGCTGATGTTGTGTGTTGGTGAGTTGGGAGTGAGCCCGTGGGGCTGATACTATACTGAGAGTTTGATATTGAGCCCGAGGGGCAAGTTTCTAATTATTCCTTACTTGTGGAAATTGTTTGTCTTCATTGTTTTAAAAGAGAATTATCTGATAATTCACTGTTTTATTTTGTAACTGATTATACTGCTTGAGATAGTGCTATATTGTGCCTTTATGAGATTTCATGCTTTCAGTCATTATTTATTTTTATTACTTACTGAGTTGGAGTACTCACTTTACTCCCTGCACCTCGTGTGCAGATGCAGGTAATTGTTCATCCGGTAGCGGGTTTTGAGCTAATCGAAGATTTTGCCATTGTAGCTGAGCAAGGTGACCGCCAGCATTCGCGGCACCGTATCTTTTCCTTTGATTCTAAATTCCAATATGTATATTACTGGTCTTATAGTAGTGTTTAGATTCCTTAGATGCTCATGACTTGTGACACCCCGATTTCGGGCTGAGTTGGGCTGGTTCCCCGTTTTATCATTTTTCTTCCGCATTTATGATAATGTTATCTATGGTTTTGACTCATTCGTGTTAAGTAATTGTTAAAAGAGGTATTGTTAATTTGTTGGCTGGCCTTATCTTCACGAGAGGCGCCATCAAGACCAGATTTGGGATTTTGGGTCGTGACAAAATTAAATCTTGTTAAGGCTTTTGAATACTTTAATTAACTTATGGGAATATTGTTCTATTTAGAAGCACAATAAATTAAGTAAAACAAAGGAAAAGACCACAAAAATACTCATCATCAGCCCACCTACTCTACTAAAGCATAAGCTACCCCACTCCTTTGTCCTCATTTACCACAATCAAATATTTTTTTGTTCTTTCTCTATCCTCTTTTACTATGGCAGAGATTTCCTTGTCGCATTTTTTGTCAAAGCAAGTTTCCAAACAAATTTTGAGAAAACTTTGCACCTTCCGGTTAAAAAATGTTGCACCATTCTTTTTGTGCAAATAATATCTTTTTCTTTTCTCTTCCGCATTTTGTGCTTGATGACCTGCGAATCTTTAATATCTCAATCAAAAATCTCACCAACTCAAGTAAGAACAGAGAAAATCACACGAATCCGTCCAAAACTCCAACGTTCGAATTCAAACGGGTAGGTTAGATCAAAATTCAAAATCTGAATTTGAAAAAAATCCGTCCAAGAACCCTAGATTTTCATCTATCAAAATCAGCACTTGGAGTCCATCTAGGATATGGTTTTGGAGCTGCTCCTTTACCACGCTAAAATCAGCCCCCACAACTAGCTCTCATACTTGTTGCTTTTATTTTACTCTTAAAAAATTTGATTCTCTTTCTTATCTCTGTCGACCCCTATTGGGTTTAACCATAACAGAGATTTTCTTAGTTTTCTTTCAGTAATTGACATTAGTTCGAGGTCGGAGTCTATTGGATTTGAGACCACAGCCCCGGTTCACTGCCCCACAAACGGTAAATTCAACTTCTTTTTTGTATTTTAATCTATTAGCTTTTCAAAATTTGTTCTGTTTAGGAAATTATGTTTAAGTTTCCTGCCTTTTGTATGTTTAAGTTTCATATTCTTGCGTTGGAGTGAATAATCTATGAACTTTAAAGAGTATATGTGTAAACCGGTAGCTAGAAAAAATAAAATAACATAGGTTATCTGCTATTTGCTTTTACTTTCAAAACGTAAAGTAGATATGTAACGAGGTTACTAAGAAAACTAGATACCATGACTAGAGGTTCAAAATCATCTGCACACATGAATCTGACTATAGCTTGCCTTCTCGTGTATTAAATTTAGCTTCAATGTCTTTATTTCCTTTTTATTGTAAAGGGTATGGTTACACGGGTACTTAGGTCCTTCTAATCTCTATTAATGTGTGGTCATTTAAGGAATTGAGATTTAATCTAAGACTTTTATTTCTCTGTTGAATGTTATATGTTGTTAGGATACTATTATAGCTTGCAAATCACTCTCTTTGAGAATTAAACAAATGATTATGTCCAGAATGATCACATTGGATACCTTCTTTTTATTTGAATTTTTTTTATGATACCAACAATTATCAAATATTCTTTCAATGTAAATCCCCTAAATACCCTTTAACCTTTTGTTATTAACCTTTTCAGAAAGTACGAACAATTGGGCTATACCGCAGCATGCTTAAACCCTTCCCCCTTTTCTTTGGGCTTCTGCACTATAAGGCTCAATCTCCAATCTGAAACCAATAACCCACAAGAAAACCAGACCAATGGATTTTTGAACTCCTTACGTCAAATTTCCAAAGAAGCAAAAACAAAAGGAGAATTGAGCAAAAAGCAAGGACGAAATCAAATGCACTAACAAAAGATGTTTACTGTATTATTAAGCTAATATTACAAAATTAATCAACTTTAAACTAATATGATTTAAATCTAACTGAGATGAAGAATAGAACTAAAGAGAAAAAGAAATATACAAAATAGACCGATGACCTAGAGATGAAGACATCCGACAAAAGGGATTCGACTATAGGTGGGAACTGTAACATGAGCACTGGCCGAAATTTCTTCCACGACTAGTGCTCTTTGTCACAGTACTCAACATGAGCCAAGACGAAGAAGGAACAGAAGTCTGAAATAATGGCTCATCGAAAATTGCAGCATAGAACTCAGCCACCATGCACAAAACAAAACCTCAGCCAATTGGCTCCTCACATCGATACTAGTCGACTCAACACATGTTCAACATCAAGAAGAGGCCAGACTGGGAGGACAAAGAAAAAGATTTTATTGTTCTCTTAGATTTCTGGTTTGGAGAGGATGAGTGGTTTGTGGAAAAAAATAATGGTGGATTTGGAGTGAGGGAACAGTGGGGATTATGTGGTCAAGATTTGAGGGAATTTGGAGACCAAACTGCCGACCGGTGGGGGTGAGGGTTCAAGGGCGGCTAGGGTTCAAAGATGGAGGAAGGAGATGAAGACCAGTAATAGACTCTAGGGTTGGACGGAGTTCGGACATATATGTAAGGGAATATGAATCAGTTCTCAGCCGTTGGATCACGGAAGATCAATGGATGGGATTCGCTTGAAAAGAACGACATCGTTTGGTGTAGGGGGGAGGGCTAGACCGGGTTAAACGAGATTAGGTTGGGGCGGAACATGGGTAAGGGATTTGGGCCTCAGCTAATTCGCCTAACAACCTTCTCTTTTGTTTTGTTGTTCTTTCTCATTTTTGTTTCAATTGTTTGCCCTTTTTTTCTTCTTTTTCTCTCTTTTTTTCTTTTCTTTAATTAACAAAATTCCAAAGTAAATTCCTAAATTATCTAAATTGTAAAGTTACACTAATTATCTAACTATAAATTCAAACTAAAATAGAAAAATTAACAATTTAAGAATTAAAGACAATAATTGTAAAAATGAACCAATTTTTGTGATTTTTATTTTTTAATAAAACAAAAAATTAATCAATCAACTTAAGAATGTAAAAATAAAACATAAATGCGATGCATGGTATTTTTGGCATTTTGATAATTTTTAAAGACAATCAAACGTGCACAAAAATACAAATAATTAATAAAATTTTACAAAAAATCCTATAAAGTGGCAAATAATTGAAAAAAATCTATTTTCTTGGGTTTTGTAGGAGTAATTCACATAGGGCAAAAATCACGTGCTCACAATGCTCACACAACTAAAACTAACGATCCTAAGTTGCGGTCCAAACAGGGCCTCAAGTCCTCCAGACTAGCCCATGACCAAAACATAGAAAACACATCTCACACCTCATCTATGAAATCCATAAGCTATCGATGTAGAGCTGATACCGAGTGCGCACATGTGCATACGAGTGACTGAAAGGAATTTAAGGAGATACACTTTGAACTGAATCAATGTCGCACGATAAAGAAAGAAAGATGGGAAGTTTAACCTAAATGCCTTGTAGCCTCACGAAGATAGGTATGGACGTTATCATACCCATGAACCTAGACACTTGCTCTTAACTCATAGAACCCATGAACCTAGAGCTCTGATACCAGCTTGTCACAATCCAAAATTCAATTAATCGTGATGGTACCTAACCCAACCCGCTGGGTAAGCCAATTTAACAATAATCTAATTCCAAAGGAGATTTACTAAGAAAATAATGATGAAATAACTGAACTTTGATACAACAAGGCAAGGACTAGTAGTACAAGTCACGTGCTTCTAAGATTTAAAGTTTTACAAAACTCAATTAAAATAATTAAAACATCTGTTTGGATTCTACATGAATATTATTCAAATCTAAAGACAGCAAAGATAAGTGATAGCTAGAATTGGAATGCGAGTACATCTTCAATGAGAGCTCCCTCTATAAACAACAACAGCAAATCCAAGATCTACCCGTAAGGTGCATAAGTGTAGTATGAGTACAACCAATCCCATGTACTCAATAAGTATCCTAACTAACCTCAGCGAGGTAAAAGAAGCAAGAACTATAGATGATTCTCACTAACACCTGTGCAGTTCATAATTAAGTATTAAACATATACATGATCGAAACTGGAAATATCAGGTAAAACAACTTTGATGCTCACAATTTTTGTATTTTAAAGTGTTCTGCTTAGTCAACAATCCAGTATATAAGGAAGATATTCAAGTAAAACAAGTAAACAGTCGATAAAGTTTCAAGTAAAGATGAAACGCAATAACCAAATATCATTCCGTTGTGGCGCGCAACCCGATCCAATAACAGTAACGAGTTCTTCCAGAGCACATATCAACTAAAATCCGTCGGTTTCTCATAATCCGTGTATACACATCAAGAGATAAACATGAGAGGGTGACCCTAGGGGGATGGATCTGTATCCTAGCATTGCACGAACAACTCACGTGATGCATGAAAAACTCACGTGCTGCACGAAAAACTCACGTATTGCATGGAAAACTCACGTGCTGCACAGATAACTTACATGCAATAATATCAATATCTAGATCAACACGGACAACTCACTGCTACACAGACAACTTATATGCTGCATAGACAACTTACGTATTGGACATACAACTCATGTGCTAATAATATCAATTCGCCCGGCGCGGTCACATGCACAATATCATAATCTGCCTGACATGGTCACAAGCATAACAACACAATCCGCCCAGTGTAGGCACAAACAAAATATCATAATCCGCTCGATATGGTCACTGGAATAACAACACAATCCGCTCGGTGTGGTCACATGCATCCAGTTCAATCATATGATGCATGAGCAAATACACAAGAATGTTGGCCCAAGTAAAGGTGAAGTTTTGAAGACTGACAAAGGAACTTAGACATGGACTGGGTCCATCTTGTGAAGCACAGTTGTGATCAACCCTAACATGTAAGATGCACATAAAGGAGATAAACCTAACTTATTAGAAGTAATATCTCCTGATTATAATAAAAAAGGTTGCATATTGGATAAGGATAAAGTCTCCTTACACAAAGAGAATACGGTTTAGGAAAAGGATAGAGTAAGAGTATGAGATCAACTAGAACTCTTCCACCATGGAAGAGTGGCATTTGTATCCTAGTAAATCTATAATTACTAACTCCTTAAATATCAGTGTTGCTCTCTTTTACAGGGTATGCACATAAGCAGAAGTTAAACGTGAATTGAGAGAAAAAATATCAAGGCAATTTTGCAAGCAATTTATGTGTGATTCAAGTGTGCAATCCTGAAGCTACTTGAACCAGATAGAAGAATCAATTCCAATTGTCTATCTTTTATTCTAGTTCAATTGTAGTAGGTGATTTTACATTGTACATTTCACCTTCTATAGAAGCAATTGTATTAGGTACTTAGAGTTTTACAATTAGAGTTAACTTGAAGTTGTCGCAACAGTTGAGGTTGTATGCCACAACGAGATTAGAGTTAATCATAGGTTTACAAAAGAGTTTTTGTAAATGCAGTTTTTAGCTCAGTAATTTTAGTGGAGAGTTTGGGAAAATCCTACTAGAAGCTAGGTCGTGGTTTTTTCACCTTGTTAGCCAGTTGTTTTCTACATAAAATCTTCGTGTTCTTTATTTTTGGTATTTATTATTCCGCAACGGTAGTAGTTGGAACACATAGAAGAACCAGGTCCTTCTATAATAAAGTTAAGTAAAAATTGGATACCATACAAATCACCTCCTGTTGTGTGCTATTGAAATATAAAGCATCAATTGGTATCAGAGTGTGTTATCCTTGAAGAGGCTAACACCTTAGAAATAGATCAAGATGAATGCACCACTTGAAAACTAGGAAGGGCAATCCACTACTAGGCCTCCACTCTTTAATGGCCAGTACTATTCCTAGTGGAAGAATAGGATGAGATACCACATCATAGGAAAAGATTATGAACTCTCGGACATAGTTACTGATGGTCTCCTAGCAACTACAAGCAAGAATGATGAAGGAGTGGACGTGCCAAAGACAAGAGCTGACTGTACTGCTGAAGATTTGAAGAAATGGGAAAAGAATGCCAAGGCCAAGAAATGGTTTGTGTGTGGACTAGGTCTAGACGAGTACAGTAGGATTAAAAGTTGTAGCACTGCTAAGGAGATCTGAGACACTCTACAAGTGGCCCATGAAGGAACTCCTCAAGTAAAGAGATCAAGAGGAACACTGTTATATTCTCAATATGAGAATTTTACCATGAAGGAAGGAGAAACCATCCAAGAGATGTACACAAGGTTCACAACACTAACAAATGAACTTAAGTCTCTTACAAGAATTATTCTTGAAGAATACAAGGTTGAGAAAATCTTGACAGGGTTCTTGCCAGTAACTCGGGAAAGCAAAATCACGGCTATTCAGGATCAAAGAACATTGCTACTCTCAAGTTGGATGAGCTGATTGGAAATCTCACTGCCTATGAACTGAGAAGGCAAACCATGAAGATTGATGCACCCAAGAAGGAAAGGAGCCTGGCTCTCAAAATAGCCGAAGGTGCAGACTTAGAGGATGATGAAATGGCTATGATCACAAGGGATTTCAAGAAGTACCTCATGAGAGGAAAGGGTTCTTCAAGAGGTCGACAAAACAAGGGCTCCTAAAAAATAGACCAACGAGGGCTGCTACAAATGTGGTAAGACAAACCACATGATCAAGAATTGTCCTTAGTAGGAAATTGAATGGAAGAAGGAATGGGCTTAACGAAGAAACAGGAAGAAGGAACAGGTTCAATATAAAAGGAACAAAGGATCAACAAAGTCTATGGTTGCTAATTGGGGAGAAACCTCAGATGAGGATTCAGAAGATGAAGCTGGAGATGAACAATCACTTATGGCCATTGGAGAATCAGACAATGAACAAGCGGTAAGTGTGATTCATCTCAAAGACAAGATTAACTTTTTGTCTAAAGAAAGGTTATCCGAATTATTTCTAGACTTCATTGATGAGTCTGAGGTCATAAACAATGAGAAGGAACAACTGTCTAGGGAGTGTGTTATCCCAAAAGCCAAGTGTAAAATCTGGAATCTAGGGCTAGTGAAAGTGATAGTAAAAATACTGAGTTGAAGAATCGGGTTCTTGAACTTGACACCAGTGTCATAAAACTTAGGTCTAAAAATTTAAAACTGAAATTAGGAAAAGGTAATAAGAAGGTTGATCACAAATATATCACCTTACAAGTAAATCTAGGAAAAATGAAGGATGAGTTGTACAAGAAAGATGAGCAGATAAGAGTCCGAAAAGAAGACCTAGGCAAGGTAAAGCATGAACTAGACAGAACATGCAAATGGAATAAGTCCTCTGATGCACTATCCTGGCTACGAGAGCACCACAGTAGCAACAAGAGAGGACTTGGATATGGGACTCCAACACCTAAGTGGGATCCCAAAAGCAAGTACATCACACTTCCTGAAAATAAAACTTGCACACACTGTGGCAAGACTGGTCATTACAAAAGTGAATGTAATGCAAAGGAAAAGGCCAGTCAAAAGAACAAAACCTTTGTTCAAGAGAAAAATAGGCTGCTTGGATGGGCCAAAAGGAATTTAATTCACCCCTTTGCCTATAGAAAGGGACACAAACTATTTTGGGTTCCAAAGACTAACCCCTGATTTTGTTTTGCAGGTCCAAGTGAAGGGAAGTAGCCAAATATGGTACGTGAATAGTGGATGATCAAAGCATATGACTGGAAGTAAGAAGCAGTTCCTTTCACTTGAGGACCTAAAATGAGGTAGTGTCTCCTTTGGAAAAGGGAAGAAAGGTGAAATCATTGGGGTTGGAAAGGTAGGTAAGCCAGGCTCATATTTCATTGAGAATGTCTACTTGATAGATGGCTGTGAAGTATAGCCTAATCAGTGTATCAAAACTATGTGATAGAGTTAACTTGGTAGCATTCACCTCTACTAAATGTTTTGTGGTCAATCTTACCACTGACAAGATTGTTTTGTAGGGAAAAAGAGTTAATAATATTTAAATTGTAGATTTGTTCACTCTTTCAGAAAATGAACTCACTTGCTTGAGTGTGTTGGACAATGACCCCCTCTTGTGGCACAAAAGACTTGGTCATGCAAGTCTAAATCAACTCAACAAATTAGTCTCCAAGGACCTGGTGATAGGGTTACCTAACATCAAGTTCAAGGAAGACAACGTTTGTGAGGCTTCTGCAAGGGGAAAGCAGATAAGATCCTCTTATAAAAGCAAGAAAATGGTAAGCACGACCAGGACGATGGAACTGGTTCATATGGATCTCTGTGGTCCAATGAGAACATTGAGAAGAGGTGGTAAGAAATATGTGATTGTACTTGTTGATGATTACTCTAGGTTTACTTGAGTATTTTTCTTAACATCTAAGGATGAAGCATTTGACATGTTTACTGCCTTTGTTATAAAAACTCTAAAACAAATAGGTAATCAACTTACATCAATTAGGTCTAATCATGGAACTGAATTTGAAAATGCTAAGTTTGTTGAATTTTGTGATGAGCATGGTATAGATCATAAGTTCTCTACACCTAGGAACCCTCAACAAAATAGAGTAAGTTGAAAGAAAGAATAGGAAACTTGAAGATATGGCTAGGACTATGCTTCTTTCTAGTAAACTGCCTTATATCTTCTACGCAGAGGCTCTAAATACTGCATGTTACATCATTAATAGGTGCATGACTAAACTTCTTGTAGAGAAGACTTCCTATGAGTTACTTAAAGGGAGTAAACCAAATATTATCCCATATTAGGGCATTTGGATGCAAGTGCTTTGTGCACAATAATGGAAAGGACTCCCTAGGTAAGTTTGATCCCAGAAGTGATGAGCGAGTATTTTTCACATAATAAAGCTTACAAAGTGTACAGGAAAAGAACTTTGTGTGTAGAAGAAAGTGTACATGTAGTTTTTTATGAAACTAACATTATTTCTGAGAGACATGAACATAAAGATGAAGCCATTGGGCTGGTAAAAGAATTGAGTGAAGTCACAGCTCAAGCTGAAGATGCCGAAAAGAAGGAACATGTGATGGAATAGGTTCTTCCATTTGGGGCAACATGACGGGGAAGAAATGAATCTAACTCCCAAATGGAACCTGTCCATGAGCATGTTCCTCAGCAACAAAATATGGGAGAAACTCCAAACAGAAATTAGTTGGTTTTGAAACCTTACAAATATCAAAGTTCTTATCCCATTAAGAACATACTTACTGATCCAACCTCTAAAGTTAAAACCAAATCTCAATTAAAGAATATGTGTGCTTTTGATGTATTCTTATCTCTTATTGAACCTAAAAATGTTCCTGAAGCTTTGCAGGATGCAGATTGGGTGAATGAAATGCAAGATAAACTCAGTCAATTTGAAAGAAGCTAAGTGTGGCATCAGGTCATATGACCCAATGAGAGATCAGTGATTAGCACTAAATGGGTCTTCAGAAACAAACTTGATGAAGATGGAACATTTACAAGGAATAAGGCAAGGTTGGTGGTCCAAGGTTATAGCCAAGAGAAGGGCATAGATTATTATGAGACCTTTGCTGCAGTAGCAAGACTGGAGGCGATAAGACTCCTCATAGCCTTTGTAGCACATATGGAATTTATCCTTCACCAAATGGATGTGAAGAGTGCCTTCCTCAATGGCTACTTAAAGGAAGAAGTCTTTGTTAAACAACCTCCATGATTTGAAAGTAAGGAGTGTCCAGATCTTGTATACAAATTAGACAAGGCCATATATGGACTCAAGCAAGCTCCTAGAGCATGGTATGAACGTCTATCCAAATTCCTGCTTGAACATGGATACAAAAGAGGTAATATTAACATTACTTTACTCTTGAGCGAAAATGGTAAGTATCTACTAGTAGTACAAATATATGTTGATGACATAAATTTTGGGAAAACCACTGAAAAATTGAGTAAGGAATTTGCAAAATTAATGGGGAGTGAATTTGTATGATGGGTGAGCTTAACTTTTACTTAGGCTTACAGATCAAACAAAACCCAAATGGAACCATGATCCATCAGCAGAAATATGCAAAAAAGTTGATTAAGAAGTTTAAAATGGATGAATCAAAAGACATAGACATACCCATTGCAACAACTACTAAATTAGACATAGATGAACCTGGTTCATTTGTTGATCAAAAGTTGTATAGGGGTATGATTGGTTCACTTTTGTATCTTACCGCTAGAAGACCAGACATAGTTTTCAGTGTATGGCTATGTGCTCGTTTTCAGGCAAATCCTAAGAAATCCTACTTGACTGTTATCAAGAGGATACTGAGATATTTGAAAGGCACTACTAATATTTGTCTTTGGTACCCTAAAGGTAGTAACTTTAATCTAGTAATATTTGCTGATGCTGACTATGCAGGTTTCCTCGTAGATAGGAAAAGCAGCTTAAGAATAGCTCATTTTCTTGGTTCATATCTGGTATCATGGGCTACTAAAAAGCAAAATTTAGTGGCCTTATCCACTATTGAGGATGAGTATGTTGTTGCTGCCTCTTGTTATTGTCAACAGCTATGGATCAAGCAGCATCTAATGGATTTTGGCATTGAAATTGGTTGCATCCCTATCTTTTGTGATAACACTAGTGCTATTAGTATGACCAAGAATCCAGTTCATCATAAGAGGACTAAGCACATAGATATTATGCATTACTTCTTAAGGGACAACTATGAGAAAAGATTGATTACCATAGAATTCTATGCAACTGATAAACAAATTGATGACATCTTTACTAAAGAACTGAGTGGAGAAATCTTTGAAAGGACCATGTTAGAATTAGGGATGATTAAGATCACCTAATGGGACCAGCTCAGAATGCACAATGAAAAAATAATGATGATTTTTTTTTTTGCTAGGAATTCTGGAACTTGTGTAAATATCTAGATTAATTTTTACTCAGTTTCATACTATAAATAGTATACTCCTATGAAATGAGTTGATATTACTCACTAATATTTAACAAAATTTTCTCTATTATGGAAAATTGAGGCATGATCAAGAAAATTCTAAATGAAGAACCTGGTTCATCAGTATTGGTCATCTGAAAAACGAGGTATTTTTCTATACTCTACACAATTAGAAATATAAATACTTAAATCATGAGCAGGTTCCTACCTATGTTAAAAAAAAATCAAAAAATCCTATCCATTTGTAAGGCCCCGTGAAATCCCTACTCGAAAACCCGGACCCCATGGTGCCAAGTTAGGAGCATGTGGTCGCATAATCGAAATGCGGCGCAGACCTTTTTGGATTGAATAATGCATTAAAAAGTCAAGAATAAGCTTTTAGAAAAATGCAAGAAATGCGGTCCAGAATGCGGTCGCATAATCGAAATGCGGACAGCATATCTGCCGCAGAGTGAGGCAGAACGTTGGTTAAAATTGAAGTCAGTTATTCGGTCGAAATGCGATCGCATAATCGAAATGCGGACCGCATAGTCATCGCATATTTTCCTTTAAGTTTTGCGAGGGTCAGTTCTGCGGTGCACTTTGCGACCGCAGAACATGAACACGAACCGCATTCTTACCGGAGACTAAGTCAGAGTGTTTATTTTCTGGGGAGCATTTTTGCGGTCTATTATGCGGACCACATTTTTACTCTGCGATTGCAAATGAGACCGCATATTTGACTCGGGGCTCCAATTTTTTAATTTTTAACCCGACCTCCATATCGATATATCCGGTGTTATAGCTCATTTTAAGCATTCTTCTGAGCTTTTTCTAGAGGGAGAGAGAGGGTTTTTAGAGAGAGAAAACCTCCACATCAAATTACTCCATAAGATATGGCTAAATCCTTGAAGAAAATCAAGTGAAGACCCCTAGACCATCATCTCAAGAGGTAAGACTCCATCACCCCAACTCTTATTTGTTTTATTCTCAGATATAAGGGGTCACTAGTGAGGTGATTCATGGGTATAACAATATAACAATGGATTCCTTGCATGCATATCAAACCTTAGAGTAGTGGGAGGTGGTGAATTATATAGGGGTAAAAAATGATATAAATTGCACCTCTAGGGTTTGCCAATATGCTTGAACCAAGCTAGAGTCTCAATCTCATCTCTAATTCTCGATTTAATTTGTAATTCTTACTCAATAGATCAAAGTGCTCAGAGTTCCGGGAATTCGTAAAAGAGTAAGGAAAGCTTTATTGAGGTATGTATGGCTAAAACCCCTTTTTATTAGAAATTAAGCTCCGTTGTCAAATACAAGGTATGGTAAGAGTTGAATTGGCTAGTGTATTGATTGTCATTACGCATTAATTGATTTGCATATATCCATACATATTCGTGAAGGATGTTCCTCAATGTTAATAATGTACCAATCTTGAAAATCAAATAATGATGAAAAGTACAGTTATGTGTTGAAGTATTTGGGCTATAAGCCAACATTGAAACAAAGATTTATTCGTGCTAGCTATGTGCTCACTTACCTATGATTGCAAATTTAAGTTATCCTTGATATATGTGTCTATGATCACAACTTGTGAAATGAATGTTGAAAAAGGGAAACGACGTGATGATGGTGGCCATGAGTGCCCCAGGAACCGTTATGATATGTGTGGGATAAAGATCTGAAGTGTTGACTAATGAGAACGGAGTAATTCATCTTATAAGGTGACCTAGCTGATCGGGTCGTGATCGGACGACATGCCGCACACATGGTGGTAATGTGCTGATATTGAATTCTGGATAAGGGAAATGAAATATTGACTGATAGTAATGCCTCTAATGAGGTGACCTAGCCGGTCGGGTCGTGATTGGACTCCGCTCGAGATGGCGGTGGTAATGAGAACAGTGGTGAACATGTGACAGAAATGCCCAAATCTATGTTGTGGGAATTGTTTGAAAGATTATATGAATTGCTTCTTTGATTTGCCATATTATTTTCTTGTATCTGTTTGATAGTTCTTTCTAGTAAAATGGTGTTTAGTTATACATACCAGTACAATTCAAATGTACTGACGTCCCTTTTGCCGGGGGCGCTACATTCGTGTTATGGTTGTAAGTGGTTCTATAGCAGGCACTCCAGTCCACCGGCAGTAGTACCTCCTCCACTTTCCATCAAATATATTGGTGAGCCCATTTCCCCTCGGGGCCCTGCGTGGCTTATGCCGCTGTTCTTCTCGGAGTCTTATTTTTGTATTTGTATAAGGTATAGCCGGAGCCTTATTGCCGGCATTTCTATATTATTCTTTAGTTATATTTAGAGGCTCCATAGACAGGTTGTGGGTAGTGTCGGGTATTGGAAATTAAAATAGAAATATTGATGTTTGGCAATAATGTGTATAACTTATAATACCCTTAAAGTGGAGAAATGAAGTTGCTAATGAAAATGAAATTAAAATCGTTAATTATATGTTGATAGAATCTGATTAATGGAGTCTATCCCTTATTTAATTATGAGTTGGGTTGGGTAGTATGTATGGAACCTGCCAGGCTTGCTCAGTCGGGTTTACTTGATTGAGCGCCGGTTGCGCCTCCCGAGGTTGGGGCATGACACCATTTATTTTTTGAACCAGTTCTGTCTCTATTAATGTTCTCACCACATAAAATGCCTAAAATCTAGGGAAGCTTAACCATTCATTCCACCTGAAATTTCAGGTTGATTAGACCTCCAACTGACAGCTAAAAGCTACTGTTAGTCATTAAATAGGTCTCTTTCTTTAAATACTCATCATTACCCTCTGCCAACCTCACTACTCAAACCGTCAAAAACCATTTCACTCTCAATTGTTCTCTCTTCCAAAAGCCTAACTCACAAAATCTCTCAAGAAACCATTTACAATGTCGAACCCTCAAGATAACCCTGACAACCCTCCACAACCTACTCCCTCTGATTCATCAACACTTCCTCCATCCAGCATAAACCCTCAACCTAGAAGAAGGCGAGTAAAAATCTTGCGAGTAAAATAGTGAAAACCAGTACTCTTTCAAAGAAATTGAACGAGAAATTGAAGTCAAGCCAAGCCAAAAATTCTGAGAACTCGGATGATTCGTTCAAATCTACGAGTGAGGGGGAAGGAACTGGGTCTTCTGACTCTTAGAAGGCTCAAAAATCCCCTTCCGAGGTACATTCTGCTTTGGCTGAAAATTTAGAAAATAGGTTTGTTTTGGTTGGGTATGTCAGGAATGTAGAATTGCCTAAATTGGGAAGGAGAGGAGGTAAAAAGAAAATTGAAAAAGATAAAGAGAGAGAGAGAGAGAGGGTGTATGTGGTGATGTGAGGGGAAAAGGGAAAGGAGTGGCTGGTTCCTCACCCACTTCAGAATTGCCGATACCAGCTATCTGTGGAGTTGAACAGGCAACTTGTAACGACTCGGCCGGTCATTTTTTAAATTTACGCCCCGTTCCCCCATTAACTGCTTCCCCTAAGTTCATTTATTCTATTTTCGTTTGCCGTGATGTTCGGTGTTGAGATACGAAGTGTTTTGGGACACTTAGTCCCTAAATGAGAGCTTAGGTGTTAAAAAATGGTCTGTAATTGGAACAGTGTGAAGACGACCTTGGAATGGAAATCAATTGGTTTCGTTAGCTCCATTAGGTGATTCCGGGGTTGGGAGCGTGTTCGGAACATATTTTGGAGGTCCGTACCTCATTTAGGCTTAAAATGCCGAAGTTTGCATTTTTGAAGTCTCCGGTTCGATAGTGAGTTTCTGATTCGAGGGTCAAAATGGAATTTCGGAAGTTGTAGTAGCTCTGTCATGTCATTTGGGATGTGTGTGCAAAATTTCAGGTCAATCGGACATGTTTTGGTTAGGTTTTTGATTGAAAGTGTGTTTTGTTGGAACTTGAAATTCTTAGGCTAGAATCTTTGATTAATTCGGGTTTTCGGTGTTGTTTTAGATGTTTTCAAGGTTGGTACGAGTTTGATTAAGATATTAGGTGGTATTGGTACTTTTGGTTGAGGTCTCGGGGGCCTTGGGATGATTTCAGGTGGTTAACAGAGGAATTTTGAAGTTATTGCAGCAGCTGAATGTCTCTCTTCTGGTATTTCCGCATCTGCGGCTTGGGAACCGCAACTGCGGCGCCGCAGAAGCGACTATTTGGTCATAGAAGCGGCTTGTTTCCCCTTTACTCAGAAGCCGTAGAAGCGGTGCCATTTCCACAAAAGCGGAGCCGCAGAAGTAGCTTAGGCATCGCAGAAGCGGCCCAGCTATCGCAGATGCGAACCTGTCCCTTTTAATGAAAACTGCATAAGTGGTTGGTTTTCCGCATAAGCAGGACTGCAGAAGCGGTCTCTTGTCCGCAGAAGCGGAAATGACTGTTCAGAAATAGCAATTTCGAGGGTTTAATTTCATAAGTTTGAAAAATCGATTGAGAGCTCGGAAGAAGGCGATTTTGAGTGGGTTTTGAAGAGAAAATCATTAGGTAACATTTATTTGATCCCTTTTCATTATATTACATCATTATATAGCTAAATACATCATTAAAATTCGAATTTGGGGTTAAAACTTCAAGAATTTGGTTAAAACTTCTTAGACAAAACTATTGGGTTTTGAGTGAGCAATTGACCTCCGATTTGGGAGATTTTTATATGGTTAGACTCGTGAGAGTACGAGGGTTCTGAAAATGTAAAAATTATTTGATTCTGAGATGTTGGCTTGAGGGGCATTTTGGTTATTTTACCTATTTTCGCGCCCTAGCTTTAATTTTTATAGTGGAATCAGTTGTTTGCAATATTATTTACGATATGTAATTGAATTGAATAGATTTGAGCCATTTAGAGTCAGATACTCATGCCAAAGGCATGGTTTCTATTGATATTGAGCCGGTTCGAGGTAAGTGGCTTGTCTAACCTTGTGTGGGGGACCTTTCTCCTTAGGATTTTTACTTGATATTTGAGTGCCTTGTGCGTGAGGTGACGAGCACGTACTTGAGACGATTGATGAAATCCCGATTTTTACTTAAGCTATGGAAACTTAGTTCTTATCCTTATTTGCCTTGTTCTATTTGGAGTTATGACTTATGCTAGATTAGGAAAAGTATGTTTAGCTGATTTGACTGCCTACTTGCTTAAATTATTTTGAATGCACTATGTGAAGCATGCTGGGCTAGTTCTATCTGCGTTTGTCTTTCGTACCTTATTCCTTGGTTGTTTTTGGCTGTGATTGCGCATTTACATTGGGACTACGGATGTGGGATTTCGGTAGCTCCTCCCTTGTTTGTTTACTTTGGGACTAGGGGTTCGATTCCTGGGAGACCCCCCCTACACTTTTACTTTGGGACTACGGGACGGTATCCCGGGAGATCCACCTGCACTTTTACTTTGGGACTACGGGACGGTATCTCGAGAGATCCCCCTACACATTGGTGATTGTACTACGGGACGGTATCCCGGAAGATCCTTTGGTATTGGTACGTGAGTTGGACTACGGGACAGTATCCTGGGAGATCCGCTGGACAGTTGAGAAAAGGGCTGCAGGACGGTATCCTGGGAGACCCTCATTGGTACCTCTGACATTGAGTTGTGTTTACTCTGTGATTTACTATCGTTGAATTGCCTTATTACACTGCTGTATTTATTATTTCTGTCAAATTTCCACACTGTTAATTATTGCTATTGTTATATTTTGCCTCAGTAGGGCCTTGACCTTCCTCGCCACTACCCAACCGAGGTTAGGCTTGGCACTTACTGAGTACCGCTATGGTGTACTCATGCCCTTCCTACGCATGTTTCCATGTGCAGATCATCCAGGTACCTCTACTCAGGCGCATTATCAGTGAGGCAGGAGGACTATGGAGACTTCGAGGTAGATCTGCTTCGTCCGTAGACCGATGATTCTCCCTCTTACTCTATCTATAGTACTTAGTTTTCTTTCTTCCGATTGTTAGATATTCTGGAGTTTTGGAGCCTTACTATACATTTCTGTAGCCTGTGTTGCCCATGAGTTTTTGGGTTTTGGGAATTGTTTTAGATTTGTGATATTTTGTTGTACATGCCGAGCGACATTCAGTATAGTTTTCTTTAGGCATTAAATTGATTTTATCTACTTTTCTGTAATTATTATATTTCCACAATGTTAGGCTTACCTAGTCGTGGGGACCAGGTGCAGTCATAACATGTTCACGGTTGGTGAACTAGGGTCGTGACAAGTTGGTATCAGAGCTCTAGGTTCATAGGAGTCACAGAACACAGGCCGGTTTATTAGAGTCTCGTTGATCGGTATGGAGATGTCTGTATTTATTTACGAGAGGCTATGTACCTGTTTAGGAAAAAAAATCTTCATTTCATTTGAATTCCTCATTGCACGATATTTTGACATCAATTCTAAACTTCTGTCTTCTATTCTCTCACAGATGGTGAGGATACATGCTACACGATGACCAAGCACCCGCGCCCCCTGCTACCGCCGTTAGAGGTCGGGGCCGGGGTAGAGGTCGAGGACGCGCACGCGGTGCAGCCACAACACCTGTGCTTGCTGTCGCCGAGGTACCACCAGCAGATTTAGTGGGAGCCCAGGCACCTGGCACACCTACTACTGCCACTACTACTCCAGCGCTTCAGGAGACTCTGGCTCAGTTCATGAGCATGTATACCACCTTGGCTCAGGCAGGGTTGCTTCCCCTTGCTGCAGCCACATCCCAAGCCGGGGGAGGAGCAAAGACTCCCGCCGTCCGCAATCTTGAGCAGCGAGTGTAGGTTGATCAGGCCCCGGAGATTATTCCTGCACTACGTGCACCACCAGTTCAGCCCGAGGATGGGTCAGCTGCTTCAGAGGACGAGCAGCGTAGACTAGAGAGGTTTAAAAAATATGATCCCCCAGCGTTTAGTGGCTTAGCATCAGATGATGCCTTGGGATTTTTGGAGGAGTGTCATCGCATTCTTCGCACTATGGGCATAGTGGACTCCAGCGGGGTTTCTTTTACTGCCTTTCAGCTTCGGGGAGCCGCCTATGATTGGTGGCGTACTTATGAGTTAGACAGTCTAGCCGAGGCTGATTCACGGACTTGGACCCAATTCTTAGACATATTTATGAGAGAGTTTGTTCCCCAGCGCCTTAGGGATTCATGGCGTGCGGAGTTTGAGCACTTGCACTAGGGTGCTATGACAGTTTTAGAGTATGCCATCCGTTATACCAGGTTGGCCAGGCATGCACCAGCCTTAGTTGCCATAGTTCGGGAGAGAGTTCGTAGGTTTATCGAGGGCCTTATCCCGCCCATCAGGTCCAGCATGGCTCGAGAGTTGGAGATGGATATTCCTTACCAGCAGGTAGTGAGCATTGCTAGGAGGATTGGGGGTATGCTCGCTAGGGAGAGAAGGGAGAGGGAGGCAAAGAGGTCTCGAGAGTCGGGTCACTACTCTGGTGCTCGTACACATCAGCAGGTCGTTATGGTAGAGGTTATTCTGGCCGCCCTGTACATTCAGCTTTACCAGTAGCCGGTAGTACTCCAGCTCCGCCTGCACCTCAGGAGCCTTATTATGCACCTCCAGCTTCTAGCGTGCCTCCTACGCGGGGTACTTCCAAGGGTTAGTCCAATAGTCCTAGCCCCAGCCAGTCACAGCCACCGCATCCTCCCAGAGCTTATTTTGAGTGTAGCGATACACATCATATGGTTAGGGACTGTCCCAGACTTGGTAGGGGTGCATCTTCACAGACTGCTCAGTCGTAGCGGGCTCCTCAGAGTTCTTAGGCTATGATCATAGCTCCAGCTACTGCCCTACCTGCCTAGCCAGCCAGGGGTGGAGGCCGGGGAGATAGAGGTCGCCCTCGCGAGAGGCATCGGGCCAGATATTATTGTATTCCTGCTCGCACTGAGGCTATTGCCTCCGATTCCGTCATCATAGGTATTATACTGGTTTATCACAGAGAGGCATCGGTTCTATTCGATCCAGGATCTACTTATTCTTATGTGTTTTCTTATTTTGCTCTGCATTTGGGTATGCCTCGGGATTCTTTGAGTGCCCCATTTATGTTTCTACTCCCGTGGGACATTCTCTTGTTGTGGACCACATTTATTGGTCATGTTTGGTTACCATTCGTAGTTTTGAGACTAGAGCGGATATATTGTTATTCGGTATAGTTGACTTTGATATTATTCTGGGCATGGACTGGTTGTCGCCCCATCATACTATTCTTGATTTTCACGCCAAGATCGTGACGCTGGCTATGCTAGGTATTCCGCATATTGAGTGGAGTGGTACTTTAGATCACACTCCCAGTAGAGTTATCTCTTTCCTTAAGGCTCAGCCTATGGTTGAGAAGGGGTGTCCGCGTATTTAGCTTATGTGAGAGATGTCAGTGTTGATACCCCTTCTGTTGATTCAACTCCAGTGGTACGGGATTATCCCGATGTGTTTCCAGCTGATCTTCCGGGCATGCCGCCCGATAGAGACATTGATTTTGGCATTGATCTGTTGCTGGGCACTCAGCCCATTTTCATCCCTTCGTATCGCATGGCTTCTCCTGAGTTGAAGGAGTTGAAGGACCAATTGCAGAAATTTCTTGGTAAGGGTTTTATTCAACCCAGTATTTCGCCGTGGGGTGCTCCTGTCTTATTTGTGAAGAAAAAGGATGGTTCTATGCGCATGTGCATTGATTATCGCTAGTTGAACAAGGTTACCGTGAAGAACCGTTAGCATTTGCCTCGTATTGATGACCTGTTTGACCGGCTTCAAGGTGCACAGGTGTTTTCCAAGATTGACTTGCGCTCAGGTTACCATCAATTGAAGATTCGGGAGCCAGATATCCCTTAGATTGCCTTCAGGACTCGGTATGGTCATTAAGAGTTCCTTGTTATGTCATTTGGTCTGACCAATGCCCCAACAACTTTTATGCATTTGATGCACAATGTATTCAGGCCATATCTTGACTCCTTCGTTATTGTTTTTATTGATGACATTCTGGTGTATTCCCGGAGTCGGGAAGATCATGAGCAGCACCTGAGGACAGTTCTTCAGACCTGAGAGAGAAAAAATTATATGCCAAGTTCTCAAAATGTGAGTTCTGGCTGAGTTTCGTGGCATTCCTAGGCTACATGGTATCGAGTGAGGGAATTCGGGTGGATCCGAGGAAGGTGGAGGCCGTGCAGAGTTGGCCCAGGCCCTCCTCAGCTATAGAGATTCGCAGTTTCCTTGGCTTGGCGGGTTATTACCATCGCTTTGTGGAGGGGTTTTCATCGATTGCGGCCCCTATGACTAGATTGACCCAAAAGGGTGCCCCATTTTAGTGGAAAGCTCAAGACAACTTTGACTTCAGCCCCAATCTTGATGCTGCCTACCGGTTCGGGGTCTTATACAGTTTATTGTGATGCTTCACGGGTTAGACTTGGAGCGGTGTTGATGCAGGACAGTAGGGTGATTACATACGCATCCAAACAGTTGAGGATACATGAAAAGAATTACCCTGTCCACGACCTTGAGTTAGCTGCTATTGTTCATGCCTTGAAGATCTGGCGTCATTATTTGTACGGGGTGCCTTGTGAGATCTATACTGATCATCGGAGTTTGCAGCACTTACTTAAGCAGAAGGACCTGAATATGCATCAGAGGAGGTAGTTAGAGTTGTTAAAGGATTATGATATTACTATTCTTTATCACCCGGGCAAGGCCAATGTGGTAGCCGATGCCTTGAGTCGCCGAGCGGAGAGTTTGGGGAGTTTGGCATATTTACCAGCTTCAGAGAGACCTATGGCGATGGATGTTCAGGCCTTATCCAGTCAGTTCGTGAGATTGGACCTTTTAGAGCCCAGTCGGGTTCTAGCATGTGTGGTTTCTCGTTCTTCCCTATTTGATCGTATCAGGGAGCGGCAGTATGATGACCCTCATTTGCTTGCCCTTCAGGACAGGGTCCAGCGTGGGGATGCCAGAGATGTGACCATCGAGGATGATGGGGTATTAAGGATGCAGGGCCGGATTTGTGTGCCCAATATTGATGGTCTTCGATAGTTGATTCTAGCAGAGGCCTATAGTTCGCGGTATTCCATCCATCCGGGTGCCGCGAAGATGTATCAGGACTTGAGGCGGCACTATTAGTAGAGGCGGATGAAGAAGGATATAGTTGATTATGTGTCTAGATGCCTCAACTGCCAGCAGGTGAAGTATGAACACCATCGTCCGGGTGGGTTGCTTCAGCAGATAGAGATTTCGGAGTGGAAGTGGGAGCGTATCACCATGGACTTTGTATCAGGACTTCCACGGACCTTGAAGAAGTTTGACTCTATTTGGGTCATTGTGGATCGGCTGACCAAGTCTGGTCATTTCATTCCTGTGTGTACCACTTATTCATCGGAGCGGTTGGCAGATATTTATATCAGAGAGATCGTCCATTTGCATGGTATACCAGTTTCTATCATTTCAGACAGAGGTACTCAATTTACATCGCGGTTCTGGAGAGCCATGCAGCAGGAGTTAGGCACTCGGGTGGTGTTGAGCACAACATTTCACCCCCACACGGACGGACAGTCCGAGCGCACCATTCAGATTCTTGAGGATATGCTCCGTGCGTGTGTGATCGAGTTTGGAGGGTCTTAGGATCATTTCTTTCCATTGGCGGAGTTTGCTTATAACAACAGTTACTAGTCCAGCATTCAGATGGCGTCGTATGAGGCTTTATATGGTAGGAGATGTAGATCTCCGGTAGGTTGGTTTAAGCCGGGTGACGCCAGACTATTGGGCACAGAGATGGTTCAGGATGCATTGGAGAAGGTTAAGGTGATTCAGGATAGACTTCGTACAGCCGAGTCCAGACAGAGGAGTTACACGGACAAGAATGTTCGTGATATTTCATATATGGTTGGTGAGCGGGTTCTGCTTCGGGTCTCGCCTATGAAAGGCATCATGAGGTTTGGGAAGAAAGGAAAGCTGAGTCCGAGGTTTATTAGCCCTTTTGAGATCTTGAGGCGAGTTGGGGAGGTTGCTTATGAGCTAGCTTTACCTCCCAGCCTAGCTGGAGTTCATCCGGTATTTCATGTTTCGATGCTCCAGAGGTATCACGGGGATCCATCGCATGTGTTGGATTTCAGTTCAGTCCAGTTGGACAAGGATCTATCCTATGTTAAGGAGCCAGTGGCTATTTTGGATAGGCAGATCAGAGAGCTGAGGTCAAAGAACATTGCTTCGGTAAAGGTCCAGTGGCAGGGTCAGTCGGCCGAGGAGGTGACTTGGGAGACCGAGCAGGATATGCGCAACTAGTACCCTCTTCTTTTCACTACTTCAGGTATGTTCTCTATGCTCATTTGAGGACGAACGAATGTTTAAGTGTAGGAGGATGTAACGACCCGGCCGGTCTTTTTTGGAATTTATGCCCCGTTGCCCCATTAACTGCTTCCCCTAAGTTCATTTCTCCTATTTTGGTTTGCCGAGACGTTCGGTTTTTGGGATACGGAGTGTTCGGTTTTTGGGATACGGAGTGTTTTGGGACGCTTAGTTCCTAAATGAGAGCTTAAGCGTTGAAAAATGGTCCGTAATCGAAACAGTGTGAAGACGACCTTGGAATGGAAATCTGATGGTTTCTTTAACTCCGTTAAGTGATTCCGGGGTTGGGAGCGTGTTCAGAACGTATTTTGGAGGTCCGTAGCTCATTTAGGCTTAAAATGCCGAAGTTTGAATTTTTGAACTTTCCGGTCCGATAGTGAGTTTGATCTGAGGGTCGGAATGGAATTTCGAAAGTTGCAGTAGCTCCGTCATGTCATTTGGGATGTGTGTGCAAAATTTCAGGTCAATCGGACGTGTTTTGGTTAAGTTTTTGATCGAAAGTATGTTTTGTTGGAACTTGAAATTAATAGGCTTGAATCTTTGATTAATTCGGGTTTCCGGTTTTGTTTTAGATGTTTTCAAGGTTGGTATGAGTTTGAATAAGGTAGTAGTTGGTATTGGTGCTTTTGGTTGAGGTCCCGGGGGCCTCGGTATGATTTCGGGTGGTTAACGGAGAAATTTTGAAGTTATTGCAGCAGCTGAATGTCTCTGTTCTGGTATTTTCGCATCTACAGCTTGGGAACCGCAGATGCGGCGCCGTAGAAGCGGCTTGTTTCCCCTTTCCTCAGAAGCCGCAGAAGCGTTGCCATTTCCGAAAAAGCGGAACCGCAGAAGCGGCCCAGCTATCGCAGATGTGACCCTGTCCGTTTTAATGAAAACCGCAGAAGCGGTTGGTTTTTCGCATAAGCGGGACCGCAGAAGCGGAAATGACTGTTCAGAAATAGCAATTTCGAGGGTTTAATTTCATAAGTTTGAAAATCGATTGAGAGCTCGGGAGAAGGCGATTTTGAGTGGGTTTTTGAAGAGAAAATCATTGGGTAACGTTTCTTTGATCCCTTTTCATTATATTACATCATTATATAGCTAAATACATCATAAAAATTCGAATTTGGGGTTAAAAAGAATTTGGTTAAAACTTCTTAGACCAAACTATTGGGTTTTGAGTGAGCAATTGACCTCCGATTTGGGAGATTTTTATATGGTTAGACTTGTGAGAGTACGAGGGTTCTGAAAATGTGAAAATTATTCGATTCCTAGATGTTGGCTTGAGGGGAATTTTGGTCATTTAACATATTTTCATGTCCTATCTTTAATATTTATAGTGAAATTAGTTGTTTGCAATATTATTTACGATATGTAATTGAATTGAATAGATTTGGGCCATTTGGAGTCGGAAACTCGTGGCAAAGGCGTGGTTTCTATTGATATTGAGCTGGTTTGAGGTAAGTGGCTTGTCAATCCTTGTGTGGGGGACCTTTACCCTTAGGATTTTCACTTGATATTTGAGTGCCTTGTGCGTGAGGTGACGAGTACGTACTTGAGCCGATTGATGAAATCCCGATTTTTACTTAAGCTATGGAAACTTAGTTCTTATCCTTATTTGCCTTGTTCTATTTGGAGTTATGACTTATGCTAGATTAGGAAAAGCATGTTTAGCTGATTTGACTGCCTACTTGCTTAAATTATTTTGACTGCACTACGTGAAGCATGCTAGGTTAGTTCTATTTGTATTTGTCTTTCGTACCTTATTCCTTGGTTGTTTCTGGCTGTGATTGCGCATTTACATTGGGACTACGGATGTGGGATTCCGGTAGCTCCCCCCTTTGTTTGTTTACTTTTGGACTACGGGTTCGATTCCCAGGAGATCCCCCTGCACTTTTACTTTGGGACTACGGGATGGTATCCCGGGAGATCCCCCTACACTTTTACTTTGGGACTACGGGATGGTATCCCGGGAGATCTCCCTGCACATTGATGATTGGACTACGGGACGGTATCCCAAAAGATCCTTTGGTATTGGTACGTGAGTTGGACTATGAGACGGTATCCCGGGAGATCCACTAGATAGTTGAGAAAAGGGCTACAGGACGGTATCCTGGGAGACCCTCATTGGTACCTTTGACATTGAGTTGTGTTTACTCTGTGTTTTACCCTATCTTTGTAGTTATTATTGCCTCGTTGACTTGCCTTATTACACTGCTGTATTTATTATTTCTGTCAGATTTCCACACTATTAGTTATTGCTATTGTTATATTTTGCCTCAGTAGGGCCCTGACCTTCCTCGCCACTAACCCAACCGAGGTTAGGCTTGGCACTTACTGAGTACTGCTGTGGTGTATTCATGCCCTTCCTACGCATGTTTCCATGTTCAGATCATCCAGGTACCTCTACTCAGGCGCATTATCAGTGAGGCAGGAGGACTATGGAGACTTCGAGGTAGATCTGCTTCGTCCGCAGATCGACGAGTCTCCCTCTTACTCTATCTATAGTACTTAGTTTTCTTTCTTCCGATTGTTAACTTCTGGAGTTTTTGAGCCTTACCATACATTTCTGTAGCCTGTGTTGCCCGTGAGTTTCCGGGTTTTGGGAATTGTTTTAGATTTGTGATATTGAGTTGTACATGTCGAGCGGCATTCAGTACAGTTTCCTTTAGGCATTAAATTGATTTTCTCTACTTTTCCGTAATAATTATATTTCCATAATGTTAGGCTTACCTGGTCGTGGGGACCAGGTGCCGTCATGACATGTTCATGGTTGGTGAACTAGGGTCGTGACACAACTGTGGAAGAAAGTGGTAGGAAGTCAGGGGGATGTGGTTCAGGGGTGGCTACTGAAGGGTTGGATAATCTAAGTTCACAGGTATATGAACCTGGTTCATCAATTGAGGAGACCCTAACAGACCTGTTGAAAAAGGTAGGGGCCAGTTATGATCCAAAGAAAAGTAGAACTCCAACACCAAAAGCCCCTAGCACTGCAAAACCTTCCAAGAAACAAAAGGCTTCCTCCCCATCAACTACTGAAATTCCCTTGCCAAATGTAAGAGCCACACGAAGTAGAGTGAAACAGGTTGAGAGTGAATTTCAAAAGGCTTTGGCTGAAATCAAGAAAAAGAGGATGGATAAAGGAAAAGGTAATGTTGTAGAGTCCTCTGATGGTGTTGATATTGAGGAGATGGAACAGGTCCGTCAGGAGGAACATACAACAATAGAGGTTCAGACCCCTAAGCCCAAAAAAACAAAGAACTCTTCAAAAAGTCTTCATCTGTGTCTCAGGCTATTGAACCTTCGTTGTCCAAGAGGACAAGGTCTATAGTGAAAACCAAACAAGTTAGAGTTTCTGAAGATGAGGAATGGAGTGGTGAAGAAGAGAGTGACTCTGATGGTGAAAAAGACAAGCTAGCCAAGTTTGGCAAACGAAAATTTTTGAAGGGAAGATTGCTAAAAGACTTGGTAGAACCAGGAATGGTTCGTTTGGTTGATGCCCTAGCTGTTCAGAGCTGGAAAGACACGGTCCTTCAGATGGATGGACAGCTGGCTAGGAATGAAATCATTGAATTCATTGCCAATGAAGAATTCAAAGATGGCATAGTTACCGGCCAAGTAACCTTTGATATAGAGAAGCTGGGATATGATGACCAAACTAGGCAAAGATGGCCAAGTCTAGATTCTCTTCCTCCTGCTCTTGAAATCACTAGGAGATTCTGTAATGTTGAAGAAGTGAATGAGGCCAAGTTTCTGCACAAGAGTGAAATAAAGCCACATCACAAAGTCCTCTTTAAGTTTGTCAACAAGTGCCTACTGCCCAGGCAGGAAAGAAGGCGCATTCCTACCTATATGGACTTAGTTCTGATGGAGTGCCTTGAAAGTGGAAGGCAAATCAACTGGCTTGCATTTATTATCAAGTTACTGGACGGGGTTATCAATGGTTCCAAGGCCCATGTTACCCCCTATGGATTTATTCTGACATACAAGGTGCCTTTGAAGAAGTGGGAAATGACCACAAGAAAGGACTATTTTGGCGTTAATACTTTGATTGCTTGTGACTATCTAGTCAATGCCATTCCAAATGAACCTGGTTTATCCAAGAAGACACCTATCAACAGTAAAGCCAGGGCTTTAGTTCAAGAAAGTGAGTCCAAGGATGCTGAGATAGCTAGGCTGAAGGCTCGCTTAGCAGAGGTTGATCAGAGAGGGATGCTCTCAGAACTGAGCTTACCAAGGAAAATGAGAGGAATGATGGGATTCTTCACAATACGCTGAATCTTCTCCAAGCCCAAACCCAACCCTCTAGCTCCCCTAAGCTTTAGGGATTCTAGCCTTTATCTCCTGAACCTGTCTAGTACCACCAGTGACCTAGATTAGGGATTTTTCTTTCTGTTTTCTCATAGTTTGAATATTTTAGCTTTCTGTTTGTGGATTGTGGTAGCAACATATCTTCTATCAATGATATCTACTGTTTTTTCTCTTGTTGACTGTTAATATTTCCTTGATAATTTAAATATGTTTGCCTGATTACTGATGATTCATCCATGATTTCACTTGCATTTTCTCTAGTGGCCTTGAGTACTTATTAAATTCTTGGACTCACACTTTGCTTGTGCAATTTTTGGATGATGCCAAAAGGGGGAAGAGATATTGTGCTTTACATATTCTGAATAAGTGATGTTGATAACCTAATTAACCTGGTCCTTTATGATAAGTGAATTTTTCTAATTGATGAATAAGCTGAGTTCTGCTATGGCCTAAGTGAGTGAAAAGCACAGAGTTTGTCATCATCAAAAAGGGGGAATTTGTTGGCCCAAGTAAAGGTGAGGTTTTGAAGACTGACAAAGGAACTCAGACATGGACCAGGTCTATCTTGTGAAGCACAGTTGTGATCAACCCAAACATGTGAGATGCACATGAAGGAGATAAACCTAACTTATCAGAAGTAATATCTCCTGATTATGATCGAAAAGGTTGAATATTGGATAAGGAGAAAGACCCATTACACAAAGAGAACACGGTTCAGGAAAATGATAGAGTTAGAGTATGAGATCAACTAGAACTCTTCCACCATGGAAGAGTAGCATCTGTATCCTAGTAAATCTCTAATTTCTAATTCCTTAAATATTAGTGTTGTTCTCTTTTACAGAGCATGCAAATAGAAGCTAAACGTGAATTGAGAGCAAAATAGCAAGACAATTTTGCAAGCAATTTATGTGTGACTCAAGCGTGCAATCCTGAAGCTACTTGAACCAGATAGAAAAACCAGTTCCAAGTGCCTATCTTTTATTCTAGTTCACTTTGTAGTAGGTGATTTTACATTGTACCTTTCATCTTTTATAGAACCAATTATGTTAGGTACTTAGAGTTTTCAAGTTAGAGTTAACTTGAAGTTGTCACAACAGTTGAGGCTGTGTGCCACAATGGAATTAGAGTTAATCCTAGGTTTATAAAAGAGTTTTTGTAAATATAGTTTTTGGCTCAATGATTTTAGTGGAGAGTTTGGGAAAATCCTGGTGGAAGGTAGGTCGTGGTTTTTTAAACTTTTTAGCCCGGTGTTTTCCACGTAAAATCTATATGTTCTTTATTTTCTGTACTTATTATTCCGCAACAGTAGAAGTTGGAACACAAAGAAGAACCAAGTCCTTCTATAATCAAATTAATCAAAAATTGGATACCACACAAATCACCCCTCCTCTAGTGTGATATTGAAGTATAAAACATCAAGAATACATTTATGTGATAAATAAGTAACAAATCTCATGCTCCTAGAGTAGTATAAATGACATGCTAAAGTGTAGGTATGTACATAGTGTGCAATCATAGATCAAATTGGCAATTTCATCACAAAATAGTATTTATAAAGTTCATTCAGGGATTAAACCTCTATGTAGCCTCAAACACGACTCAAATAGTTCACACAATGTTACAAATATGAGAAACATCATATCTTAAAGCTTAATAGTCAATTCTAGGCTTATCATAGCCTAAACACAACCCGGTCATGGATAAATACCCACGATGTCTACACATGGCTTCAAAGTTCACGCATGCGCGCACCCATAGAACATAGCTATCATAAATAATTTACGCAACAAGTGACTCAATCAAGTTTAAATAAGATACTTACCTAAAACAAGCGAAAAACAATATCGAGCAAGCCAAACGACACTCGAGAAATGCCATTCGCATGTATCCACCTTCGAACGGCTCGAAACCCAATGCATGTGGTGAAAATCACCTAAAATTGCCTTAATCTGAACTCTATATCTTAAAATATGCTGAAATAAACTCAAAATCCCGAAAATTGATGTTTTAAGGCACTGCTAGGGGTCCCTTAGTGCGATCGCGGTCCATAACATCTCGACCGTGATTCAAATAATATTCCAGCTCAATTCTTACCCTTCACGATCGTGAACATTCCCCCGCGATCGTGATGAACAAATTTCAACTAGCTTTCCTAACTCTTCAGAACAACCTATAGTATAATGGCTATAACTTTTTGTACGAAACTCCAAATGGAAAACTGTTTAATTTTCTAAAATCGGGACACCAAGGACTACAACTTTCATTTTATAATTATCTCCTATTGCAAGATACAACTTCTAAAGTTAGCTTAGTGATAGCATAATTTCTTCTTTGCGAACGTGAATAACCCTCCGCGAACGCGATTCACGTTTACCCCTTTTTCAATTTTACTTATCGCAAATATGGCCCAAAGTCCGCAATCGCGATGCTCACTGTTGTATCCAAAAACCATCAAATAAAAATGGCCTAGAAATGGTCTGAAACAACCCCAAAACTCTCCCGAGCTCTTCGGGACCTCATCTGAACATACTAAAAAGTCTCAAAATATATTAAGGACCTATTCGAGGCCTCAAATCACACATATTAACATCAAAACTACGAATCTTTAATCAAGATCAATCTATAATGTTCATAAACTCCTAACTTCGTACCAAGCATCTGATTCAAGCCTAACCAATCCAGAATGAATCCAAATTTGCATACAAGTTCCAAATGACATAACAAATGTATTCCAACTCCCGGAACAATAATTAAAACCCGATATCATCAAAGTCAATTCCCGTTCAAACTTATGAACATTACAAACCTTCAAATTGCCAACTTTTGCCAAATAGTGCCGAAACCTTCTAGAAACAGCCAAATACGAATCCGGGCATGCGCCCAAGTCCAAAATAACCATCCGGACCTAACAAAACAATCAAAACTTCGATCCAAGGTCAATACTCAAAATTCAAACTTGGTCCAACTTAAATCTTCAAACATGAAATTCATACCTCGTACGTGCATAGCACTCACAACTAGTAGCACATAATAATTTAATACCTTTGGGGTTGTTTCCCCCTTACAATGTTAGACAAGAGACTTACCTCGCTTCGAAATTTCATAACCGGCTCCGATGCCTCTCTAACACCTCATATCGAAGCTGAATGATCCAAAAGTAATCAAACAACGTGCAAACCAATATAAATATACTCCAAAGCTCATAATTAATCAATTTATAACAATTCCCAACTACGTTCGAAAAAGTAACAAAGTCAAACCTCTGGCCCACATGCTCGGATTCTAATTTTCGACGATAAACATTACCAATAACTCCACGAATTCAAATATATAATTTATCTCCAATTCCATGCCGAAAATCATGGCCAAAGCTCAAAAATATCAATTATAGGGCTTCTACAAAAATCTCATATTTTTCACTTACATTCTTGAATTTACAAGCCTAAATTCATATATTTAACTTAGAATGTGTAGAAATCACTTACCTCGTGATAAAGGATGAAAATGATACTCCATAATCGCCACATAGATGAAATGCGATGAAAATTATCCAAATCTCGATTTCAAAAAAGTCTGCCCAGGTCCGACCTTCTTCGTGTTCGTGTGCCCCAGGTCACGTTCGCAAAGTCCTAATATTCCACTACACCACGTTCACATCCAATCCATCACGTTCACGATGACAAACTTGCCCCAGCCTAGAACTCCACCTTCGCGTTCGTGGTTGCCTCTTCGCATTCGCGAAGGGTAAATTACCATCCCTACAACTCATCGCGTTCCCGACTATCTTGTCGCATTTGCGTAGGGTTAAGTTCCTCCTGACCCCCAGTCCTTCTTCATGTTCGCGACTCATTCTTCGAATAGCCACCAATTCCTTCTTCGTGATCATGTAAGTCCACTCAAGATCGCGAAGAATGGCACTAGCACCATCACCAACAACCAGTAGCATCCAAACATCTAAACTTGGTTCGAAACCACCCCGAATCACACCCGAGGCCCTCAGGATCCAGTCCAATTGTACCAACCAGTCCCAAAATATGGCACAAAGATGCTCGAGGCCTTAAATCACACCAAACAACATCCAAACTACGAATCAATGATAAAAATCCTTCTTTTAATGTAATAACATTCAAACTTCGACCAACACATTTGAATCATATTCAAACACTTTGGAATGATGCCAAATTTTACATACAAGTAATAAATCACAATACGAACCTATTCCAAGGTTCAGAATCTGAAACACACATCAATAACATCAAATTCCACCTCAACTCAAACTTAGAAAATTCTAAAACCTTCAAAATGCAAGCTTTCACCAATAAGTGTCGAAATGCTCTCGGACCACCTGATACTCAACCCGAACATATGCCCAACTCCAATATCATCATACGAACCTATTGGTACCTTCAAATCCTAATTCCGAGCTCGTTTACTCAAAGGTCAAACCTTGGTTAAATCTTTTAACTTAAAGCTTCTGAATTGAGAATGTTCCTTCCAAATCAACTTAGAATTCCCCAAAAATCAAAACCAACCACACGTTCAAGTCATAGTACATGAAGTGAAGCCACTCAAGGTCTCAAACCACCGAACGACATGCTAGAGATCAGAATAACTGGTCATGTCATTACATTCCCCCACTTAAATGTATGTTCAACTGCTACACGATGTAGTCATGTGCCATAAATATCAACCTCTCAGTGTAGTCACATGCTAATAATCACAATCCGCACAATGAGGTCACGTGCTCATAATTATAAACCGCATAACGCGGTCAGGTGGTCATCATCATAATCTGCACAACGTGGTCATGTGCTTATAATCACAATCCACACGGCATGGTCACGTGCTACCAGTCCAATTTGTATCACATAAAAAGAAAATATACAAGAATATATGTACATGGTCAATCAATATTAAATTTTATACTCTTGGATTAGTTTAAATAACATGCTAAGGTGTATGCATGTGCAATGTGTTCTATCATAGCTCAAATTAGGCAATTGTATCATGAAAGTAGCAATTTTTTGGTTGAATAAGGATATTAACCTCTATGTGAACTCAAACATGGTTCAAATAGCTCACAACATGGGTACAAATATAAGAAACATCATAACATTAAGCTTAGAAATCAATTCAAGGCATATCATAGCCTAAGCACTATCTCGAGCATTAATAATACCTCGGTTCATGCATATGGGCTCAACCCTACACATGTGCATCACCCATAGCACATAGCTATCACAAATAACTCAAGAAACTAGTTTCTCAACCAAATTTAGGTAAGATACTTACCTCAAGCAAGCTAAAACAGTACTCTAAAAAACTCTCTTCTCGCGTGAATCAACCTCCGAATAGGTCGAATATAGACAAAATAGCTTAATATCATCAATAAAAGCCATAGGAAATAATTCCAAATAATAAAGCTAAGATCTTGACTAAATTATGCAAAGTTAACCCAAAAAGTCAATTCGGACTCGCACCTGGAATCTGACAAAATTCACAAATTCTGAACAACCATTCTGATACGAGTCCAAATATATGTGTTTCATCTAATTTGACCTCAAATCGACCCTCAAATAATTAATTCTCACTCTCCAAAATCATTGTCCAAAAACCTCAAAATTCCACCTTAAATTCATATAAATTAGGTGTAATAATCTATGGGTAATCAATATCTAACACCAAAATCAAGTAAGAATTACTTACCCCTTCAATTATGATGAGGGTTCGTCTATCAGTGTATCTAGTCGGGTTATCTCTTTTTTGGAGCCTTGACACATGGTCGAGAAGGGTTGTTTGGCTTATCTAGCTTATTTTTGGGATACTACTATAGAGACTCCGGCAATTGATTCAGTGCCCATGGCCCTAGAGATCTCCAATGTGTTTCCTTCTAATCTTCCAAGCATGTCACCAGATCGTGATATCAATTTCTGTATTGATTTGGCTCCAGGAACCCAGCCTATCTCTATTCCACCATACTGCATGGCTCTGAAAGAGTTGAAGGAGTTGAAAGAACAGCTTGAGGAGTTGCTAGCAAATGGGTTATTCAGAACGACTGTGTCACCTTGGGGTGCACCAGTGTTGTTCGTAAATAAGAAAGATGGGACTATGCATATATGCATTGATTACAGCCAGTTGAGCAAATTTATCATTAAGAACAATTTCCCGTTGCAGCGTATTGATAATTTGTTTGACCAGTTAGAGGGTGACAGGGGTTCTATAAGATCGGCTTGAGATCAGGGAACCATCAATGGATGACTCGGGATTCGGATGTTCTGGCGACGGTTTGTTGTACTAGATATGGTCATTATGAGTTTCTAATGATGTCCTTTGGTTTGACTAACGCCTCAAAGGCATTTATGGATTTGATGAACCAGGTGGTTAGGCCATGTATTTATTCGTTTGTCATTGTCTTCATTGATTACATTTTGATCCACTCGCATAGCATGGAGGAACATGAGCAACATTTGAGAGTGGTACTTCAGACCTTGCGGGAATAGAAGCTATATGTTAAGTTCTCCAAGTGTTAGTTTTTGTTAAATTTTGTGGCATTCTTGGGGCTTGTTATATCAGGTAAGGGTATTAAGGTAGATCCCAATAAGATCGAGGCAGTTTAGATTAGGCCTCGTCCTACCATGGCGATCGAGATCAGGAGCTTCTTGGGGTTAGCAGGTTATTATCGCCGGTTTATGGAGGGCTTCTCATCTATTGCAGCACCTTTGACTAGATTGACCCAGAAGGGTGCTCCATTCTGATGGTCCAATCATTGCCAGGTGAGCTTTTAGATGCTCAACACCGCATTGACTTCAGAATCAATGTTAGTGTTGCCTTCCAGTTTAGGGAAGTATATTGTGATTGCAATGCTTCACATGTTGGTTTGGGTTGTGTATTGATGCAGGAGTGGTGAGTTATTGTATATGATTCATGTCAGCTGAAGCCCCATGAAAAAAATTACACCGTACATGACTTGGGGTTGGTCGCTATAGTTTATAATCTTAATATCTGGAGGCATTACCTTTATGGGTGTCCTATGAGGTTTACACCGATCATCATAGATTGCAGCATTTGTTCAAGCATAGGGATTTCAATTTGAGGCAGCACAGGTGGCTTGAGTTAATAAAAGATTATGATATTACCATCTTTTATCATCCGGGCAGGTGAATGTGATTGCGGATGCCTTGAGCAGAAAGGTGGAAAGTATCGGTAGTTTGGCATTCATTTCAATACAAGAGAGGCCATTAGCTTTGGACATTCAGTCCATGGCAAACAGACTTGTGAGGTTGGATATTTCAAAGCCCAGCAGAGTTTTTGCAAGTGTCGTTGCCCAGTCTTCACTACTTGAGCAGATCAAGGCTCGCCTATACGATGATCTACACTTATTGGTTCTTAAAGAGACGACACTACAAGGTGGTTCCGAGGAGTTTACTATCGGTGGGGATGGTTTTCTGTGACTTTTAGGTCATCTATATGTCCTTAATGTCGATGTATTGAGGAAATAGATTCTAGAAGAGGAACAGATTTCTTGATATCCTATTATCTAGATGATATAGAGATATATCGCGACCTGTGGAGGCGGATGAAGAGGGACATAGTTGAGTATGTAGTGAGGTGCCTAAATTGCCAGCAGGCTAAGTACGAGCATCAAAGGCCGGGTGGCCTATTCCAGCAGATGGTTATACTTGAGTGGAAATGGGAGCGCATTATTATGGACTTCGTAGTTGGGTTACCGCTGACCTTGAAGAAGTTTGATGCAGTTTGGGTCATTATCGATAGGCTGACCAAGTCGGCACACTTTATTCTAGTTGTGACCACGTATTCTTCAGAGAGATTGGCCCAGATTTATATTTAGGAAATTGTCCAGTTATATGGTGTGCCGGTTTCCATCACATCAGACAGAGGCCCTCAGTTTACTTTTCATTTCTGGAGGGTAGTACAGAGTGAGTTGGGGACTCAGGTACAGCTCAGCATAACTTTTTATTCGCAGATCGACGGTCAGTCGAAGTGGACGGTTCAGATCTTGGAGGATATGATCAGAGCATGTATGATTTACTTTGAAGGGCGGTGGTATCGGTTTTTTCCTTTAGCCTATTTTGCTTACAATAATAGTTATTAGTCCAGCATTGAGATGGATCTATTTCAGGCTTTATATGGTCGATGATGTTGTTCGCCCATCGGATGGTTTGAGCTCGGCAAGACTAAGTTATATGGTACTAATTTGGTGAAGGATGCCTTGGAAAAGGTAAAGTTGATTCAGGAGCGACTTCGTACCACACAGTCCAGACAGAAGAGTTACGCGGATCAGAAGGCGTGTGACTTATAATTTATGGTGGGTGAGAAGGTTCTCTTGAAATTCTTGCCGATGAAGGGAATCATGAGGTTCGAGAAAAAGGGCAAGTTGAGCCCAAGGTTTATAGGTCCATTTGAGGTTTTGAGACGAGTTGAGGAGGTTGAATATAAGCTTGCTTTGCCTCCCAATCTATCGGGAGTTCATCTAGCTTTCCATGTGGCTATGCTCCGGAATTATCATGTGGACAGGTCGCATATGTTAGACTAAAACACGATTTAGTTAGATGAGAGCCTAGGCTATGAGGAGGAGCTAGTTGCCATTGTTGACAAGCAGGTTCGCCAGTTGAGGTCCAACAAGATTTCTTCAGTTAAAATTCAGTTGAGGGGTCAACCAGTCAAGGAAGCAACTTGATATCCACACGTATTCGACACTCCAGGTATGATTCTAGACCCGTTCGAGGACGAACATTTGTTTAAGAGGTGGAGAATGTAACAACCTGACCAGTCGCTTTTCTTTCTAGAACACTGTTCCTCTAAATAAGACTCCTCGTATGTGCTTTTACTGTTTCATGACTTACGGGGATGGTTATTTCGGGTTTGGAAGGATTCGGGTTGAAATCAGAATACTTATATTTTATTATTGGCTTAAAAAGGGGTAACTTTGACTTGGGTCAACGTTTGTAGTAAACGACCTCGAAACCGGGATTTGACAGTCCCAATAGGTTCGTATGATGATTTTAGACTTCGGCGTATGTTCATATCGGGTTTTGGATGATCAGTAGCATTTTGGCGCATAAAGTTGAAAGTTGGCACATTGAAGGTTTTAAAGTTCTTTAAATTTTGTTGGGAGTAGGTTTTGGTATTATCGAAGTCCGTTTGGGATTCCGAGCCTGGGAATAGTTCCGTATAGTAATGTAAGGTTTTCACGTAAAATTTGGCATCATTGATGGGAATCAGACGCGCGAAAGTGTTTTTAGAAGTTTTTGAGTTCCATGTCGAATTCATGCATTTTGGTGTTCAATTGGTAATGCTAGATGTTATTTTGGTGTTTCAATCGTGCGAGTGGATTCTTACTATGTTGTTTGATATGTGAGTGTGATTGGTTGGGGTCCCGAGGCCCCCAAATATGAAACAGGTTGGAATGACACTCGAATTTGGCATGGTAGAACTACTGGTACCTCTAATCTGGTGCAACCGCACCTACATGGAAAGGGATGCAGGTGCGGACTCGCAGAAGCAGCCTAGTGGTCGCAGAAGCAGACTTGAGGATGGAGCTAGGTGGTCTCAAGTGCAAGGGTTGTTCTGCATCTGCGCGCCCGTAGAAGCGATCGAGGGTCTGTCAATATGAACTTGGGCTGGATGGCTATAGGTTGTAGAAGCGGAAGGAAACTATAGAAGCAGAAGAAGTCCGCAGAAGGGAACGTGCAGAAGCGTCCACCCGTCTGTAGAAGCAAAGAAACTAGAGGCAGCGGAGGATCGCATGTGTGACCTTTTGACCGCACTTGCGGTTACGCAGATGCGATCAAGTGGTCGCATGTGCAGAAATTATTGGGCAGTGAGGTTCATTTAAGATGGGACTTAGGCCATTTTGGTTCATTTATTTCACTTTTTATCCATTTACAAACCATCGTTTTTGCTTTGAATTATTATTATTATTATTATTTTTCTTTTTCTGCTTTCTATGTTTCTTTTACCGTATGATTTCCGCGGTGAATCTAATACTGTCTTCTGTTGTCTTTTTTATTATCTTGAGCCGAGGATCTTTCGGAAATAGCCTCTCTACCCCCTTGGGGTAGGGGTAAGGTCTGCGTACATACTACCTTCCCCAGACCCCACTTGTGGAATTTTACTGGGTTGTCGTTGTTGTCGTTGTTGTTGTTATTTCACTTTTTAGGCAATTTTTGGAGCATCTTAGAGAGAGTTTTCACCTATCTATTGAAGGTAAGTAATTTCTATTCAATATAGGTTAAATACATGGATTACGGGTAGATTTTAACATGAAAAATTATGAAAATTATGGGTTTATTTGAAATCTAGGTTTTGATAAAAATGAGATTTAACCACAAAAATAATTATGGAATTGGGTAAAAATGATATATTTGAGGTCGTGAGGTTATGAGTAACAATTATCTTCAAAAATTTCTGGAACCGGACACTTGGTCCCGAGGGTAAATTTTAGGAATCTTTCAATTTCGGTTGGGTAATTACTCTAATATTTGGATTATTAGATTTTGAGCGCATATTAATTAATTATTATAATATTTGGCTAGCTTCATATTTATTTGGCACCAAGTTGAGTCCTTAGAGTGAATTTGTGGACGGAAAGTGAGCTTTGAGACAAGGTAAGTCTCTTGCCTAACCTTGTAAGAAGGAATTTATCCATAGGCGATTCAAATTACTATTTGCTTCTAATTGTGGGGGCTACGTATGCATGAGGTAACGAGAGTCCGTGTGTAGCTACTAATTATGCTTATGTCCGGGTAGCTTAGGACCCAAATCATGAAATACTTGTAATGTTTGCACCCTACTTTTTAATTAAAGTGCCTAAATTATATTGAAACTTGATAAGGGAATTGTAAAGACTAAGTTTTACTTACTTGAGTTTGGAGAGTTACTTGAGCATTGATAGAAATTGTGCTTCCTTGTGTATTAGCCTTGCAATAGCTTTTTAATCGGATGTTCATAAAGTATTCTTTCTTCTGGTGGAGCAGGCCGAATGCCTCGGTAGTAGAATAGATGCATCTATGGTTCGTGTCGCTCGAACCTCAGCAGTGTACACATTATTCTGGATCGGGTCGTGCGACCTCGGCATAAATCGTGCGTGTTAATGATTGGAGCTCGAATGCACTTGATATTATTTTTCACTAGTTGAGAAGTTATAATTTAATTATTTGGTCGGAATATATTTGGAATCACCATGTGTTAGTGTAAGACCTTTGGAATTTCATATTAGTTAAAGAATCATCTAATCACTGTTGCTATTGTGTTAATATTGTCATTCACATATTCTACGCCTATTTAGCATTCATGTATTGTATTGTTATCCCATAGTAAGTGTCGATGTCGACCACTCGTAACTAATTCTTCAAGGTTAGACTAGATAGTAACTGGGTACATGTTGTTTATATACTCATGCTACACTTCTGCACTAATTGTGGATCTGAGTCAGGTGCATCTGGCAGTCATACCTGCCGCGCCCCCTTTTTCTCGCGTAATCAGGTTTATGACATTTTTGGTTGGGACAACTCTTTCCTTTTAGAAAGGGGGTTTTCATTTTTGAAGAGTCGCCACTCAATGATTTAAGGTGCGTTAGGGCACCTATAGGGTACATTTTTAACTACGTTTGGTAACCAGAGATAGGTTAATGGCTTGAAATTATCCTAAGGGGAAGGTGTTAGGCACCCCTCAGGATCCACTAGTGTGGTTCCCAGCCAAACAGTTTTGTGTGAATTTGTACAATTAGCAAATAAACAAGTATGGCTCAAATAGTAGGGCATTTAAGTTTAAATACATAGGTGTTTGGAAAAAGAAATTAAAAAAAATAAGATTTTGAAAAGAATTACAATATAAGCATGTTTGGGAATGTAAAGGGGTATCCTAGGTTTGTTTGTAATATGGATCACATCAATGCAATACCCGGTATGACACTCCGCTAAGAGGGGCTACACGTGGTATTAACGCACCGTTCATCATATCCATATCTATCCTTTCCCGCCCCGTGAAGGTAAT